>APFE031345672.1:0-27257 GCA_000404065.3 Pinus taeda | reverse complement strand
AAAAAAACTTACAATGCTCTAACAAATCTCTAATATTTCTGATCTCAAACAATCGACCCCTAATACTTCAGAAGCATAAGTATTTATACAAAATTTACATAGTGTTTACAATAAATGTTGTCTCTAAAAGACATGACATTTCTAGGCTATAGATGAAGTAAAAATCTCTAACTGTTGCAAATTAATAGTTTTGGTGGAATGTGTTGTGCAAATTTTGTTGTTGTGGAAGTGGGAGCAGGTACGACGTGGACCCAAATTTGTGGCTGTGTTGGCAAATGAACTAGGAGATGCAGATGTATCTCTCTTTTTCTTAGTAATTCACTCAACTATTTGCTGATCCTCTAACTTGATAGTCTGAGACTTCCCTTACTGATGGTTGATCCTGTGACTGCCTTGTTGTTTTAATTTCAGTATGTCACAAAATATCGAAAATATATAACAATATAATAATATTATAAACATATATAATATATAAATAATATATATACTTCAATAATATTTCCAAAATATTCTAAATTAAATTTAAAATTAAATTTTCTACAAAACCATGTGTTGTTTCCAACCCGTGGTTTTGTTTTCTCTTTCCATGAATTCACAAAATCATGTGTATTTTTGTTCCTATTACTCCTTCCTCTGTAAATTCATTTTATGTGTATGTATAAATTTCTTTTACGCTATGTGTTGATTTGTATTGTTGGAAGAGTATTCTCACTTTACTCTTTTACTTTCACCCGCAACATGATTTTAAAACTCTAAATTGATTTCACCATGCTTGTAAATTGATTTCACCTTAATATTTTATCATGAAATGCATTTACATGAATGCTATATTTGCTCTCATATACATTAATTTCATGCGAAATTTTCCCTTTTATTTTCTGATAAATTCATGGCATCCCTGAATTTTATTTCATGTGTCACCGTAATTTTTTTTTACCTTTAATCTTATTCCACAACCTAGGTCTTCTATTGCTTATAGCTATATAATTTTATCTCAAGTATGGTTTCACTCGTAGCTCTCAAATATTACGACATCCTCATATCTCTGTATTTCACTTGAAATTAATCCACCCTATATTCCTGTAACTTATTTCACTTGAAATTAATCCACCCTATATTCCTGTAACATTTATAAGATTCAAAACCAAAATAGTTAATGGTTTATCCCACCGCTTTTGAGTGGTAGGTGGTTTATTTTCAGAGTACGCGATATAATGTGGGGCTGCCACATAGAAAAAAGTGGGCTCGGAAAACCACTAGTCTCGCGTGCTTTTTGAGTGTTAAGTGTTTACACTTGAAATTAATCCACCCTATATTCCTGTAACATTTATAAGATTCAAAACCAAAATAGTTAATGGTTTATCCCACCGCTTTTGAGTGGTAGGTGGTTTATTTTCAGAGTACGCGATATAATGTGGGGCTGCCACGTAGAAAAAAGTGGGCTCGGAAAACCACTAGTCTCGCGTGCTTTTTGAGTGTTAAGTGTTGGATGAGCTCAGCACGGGATATGGAATTTTAACCATTCATTTATTTCTATGAATCTCGAGGCAAATAAAAATGAAGGGGGTTTAATTCTTAGTGCATGGTGGGCCATTGGTTGACTTTGCAGGGGGAAGAGGTAGTATAGGTTTGCAGGGAGAATTTAATATAAAGTCCAAAACTTTATATTAATAGGGTTTTGTGAAGTAAGGGGTAAAATGAGAGATTCTATCTATATATATATGTGTGTGTGTGTGTGTATTTACTTTATGTGATTTATCTGACATTCACAAGGGAACATTCTTCATGATGGTTTATATAAGCCCATAGTTACATTGTGTTTCGACAAAATAAGCCCAAGCCTACCCACTTGTGCTTGGTGTTAGGTATGTTAGGCTTAGGTATTGTGAATGTAGGTCACATGGAGATGGAGCGGTAACTAAGCTTTTGGGCTTATTGTTTCTGCAAATTTCAATAAAATCCAAAGCTTTAAAACCAGAAGCTCTGCAATATATAAACATTTTGTCATACAAACCTATTCTAAATGTTTTGAAAATAGATATTTGGCTTATGTTGGGGTAATATTCAGATGAATTAACAAGGAAAGTGGGTGATAAAGCAGGAAGTTGAGTAAAGGATGATGCAAAATGGAGAGGAAGCGGGGCGAGTTAGCAAGCCAAAAGCTTCATCATGAGGGAAACAAATAATATCTAAATCATCAAATTTCCTATAATTATAGGACCCTAACACCTCCCAAAGTAATAGGAAACTAAGGAAGGATCCCTAATGGTTGAATGGTTCCTCTATTAAAAGCCAACAGATTATGGGTAACAGGCACAAGCAGCTGCGAACTGAGCGCTTGCTAAGAAGTAGAGGAAAGGATACTCACAGATGCACCTTCATCTATAACAGTGCCACGTAAAATCATATTACAAACTTGTATTATGATCTGGAAAGGCACATACGAAGGAAGACAACATCCTTCCAGTCGATTCCAATCAAAGGAAGTGACTAGACTACTTGGAGGAGGTACCATAAGAATGGGAGAATTACCCCCTTGAGTTACAAGAACGAGAGTATTTTACTCCTATCTTAATGGAACAGGAGGGTTGCCTCCAAGCTCATTATAATTTGAAGAAATGAAAAGAACCTGAGTGGTATCATACTCACTCTCTTCAGGAAAGGTACGATTAACTGAAGGTGAAATCAGGTCAACTGTTTCCTCGACATGTGATTGGTCGGGTATAGACTCATGAGATTCACATTTAGAGAGAGTGGTTTCAACCGACGGTTGATTTAAGTCAGTCACTTTATCAACTAGTGATTGATTAATGGAGAGTCTCCTGTAACCAAATGGAAGTCACTGCGGAGAAGTAGGATGGTTATTCAACACTTTTTGGGCTTCATCCAGATAGGGACAAATGTCAATGGGGTGATTCCCTTCACATAACCTATAGGGAAACTTAACTTTACCCTTCTTTCCATGAACTTTACTACCACTAGCTGATGGTGTGTCACCAGCATGATCTCCAGAAGTTGATGGCACAGGATGATGTGAACGAGAAGACCATTCTTCTAAGATTTGAGGAATACCAAGACAATTTCGAAGAATATGGTCTCCCGTACAAAGCTTGCGCTGATATCGAACTTTGTGAGGCTTATGGGATGGTTTCTCATCAGAAGTTGCATTCGAAGCAATGGTTTCTTGGTTGCCCCCCTGTTGAATTTTCTTCTTCCTCTTCTTCTTCCCTTCCTTCTTCTTCTTAGCCACCTAGTTATTAGTACCAATACTTTCACTAGGAAAAGAGGAAGAAGGGGAGGAAGAAAAAATCGAGGAAGAAAGCAAGGGTCAACTTTAGGATCAACTGGAGGTTGATTTTGTCCAGTTGGAGGAGTACTCAATTGCAGAGAAATCACGAAATTTTGAACCAAGGAGGTTGAAAACAACCATACTTGCAAGCCAATGGTAAGTCCCGAAAGGGACAATGTAGCCATATAAGGAGCACCAATATTTTTGAAAGGAGGAAAAGGACTAGGGTTCCCATCAAAAGGAATTCCTTGATCCATGGAATCTGGATTTGTCTCCATATGTCTCAACCTAAGATCAACTAAGGAGTGAGCGTGGAGGATGTTATCCGCGGTCAATTAAATTTACTTTAATCAAAACAGCAAAACAAAACAAAAGAGGGATGATCTAGGAAAAAGGATTACCAACTAGTTGTGAATTATAGAATACCTCTCGGTGAATCGAGAAGTATGGGTAGGCAATATCCCTGAATGTTGTGTTCGGTGTATCATAGTGTACAAGGCGGCCAACTCGATTGCCTACGGATGGATAGCAACCTAGTGTTGTCCTCCCATATATACCCAAAAGTACATGGAGGCCCAATCCGTATTAGCGTTGTTTGATGTGAAAATGCACAGTGAGAGCATTCCCATATACTTTACATATTGTAACACTGCCCTATATACCCAAAGGTATGTGGACGAGCTATGATATACTCACGTACATGGAATGAGGTATCACACTTTGAATGTATCGTAGCCAAGTTAGTGACAACTGCTATGTTTTACGATGCCAGAACACGAACCTATAAATGTTATGCCTTAAGTTACAATGCTCCATTAGGTTAATTCAAATGAATTTTAAGTTGATCTTCTTTAGAATTTTCCTTTCAAGGTTCACCACGTAATGTATGTTTGCAATTCCTAGAATGCAACTATTATGATAAACATTCTTTGCATTCATTTGAACAATGAAAACCTTAGCTAGAAAGGGATAGAGCAATCATATCTTTGACAAAGAGCAAAGAGCACATCTAATGCAATTTCCCTAACTATTCCTATCAAGCATTCAAAAACTACAATATGCAAAATGCAAGTTTTTCTTTTCAATCCCTTAATGTTGATGAACAAAAGGAAATTGATGCACATATAATCAATCAATATTTTTGCAAGAACGAAGACTTTACAATAGTTTTGTTTCAAAGGAAAAGAATACTTTTACGACACTTTCTTTTGAACAAATATTAATCGACTATAATCTAACTTTGACAATGAATCGATAATGACAAAGAAATCATTTAATAAACATTGATCAATAAAGTCAAAGTAGGGCTATCAAAGGTGAAACAATATTTATTTCAGAGACATGACACTCATTGATCATTCAGCAAGTAATCAAACAGAAGAAATTTGGTGAAAAACCCTATCCAAAGGTGGAAAACCAACCCAAGGAGGATCAGCGCAGCCCTGAATGTGAGAGAGTGTGCTTCAAAGCATTGTCCCTAAGCCAAGGGTACTTTGTAGTGCATTGTGACCCTCACAAGCCTGCGCTGGTGACAGTAAGCCATTTCAAGAGGCAAGTAAACACAATTTTTGACCAAAATTCACTTCAATAAGGCTGAAATACAATCAATGAAAGGAAGTAAGGTCTGCTAGAGTGTCCTAGGATGTTTATAATCTACTTTGAATGATGATTGTATGGTCGCTAGTTTGTTATGAGGAATTTGGTATCTACAAATAAATACTAATTCTCTAGATAAGTAGCCATATCTAGAACAATAGTTTAAAGCACTTTAACATTTTTCTATAAACAATAGATAAGACAAAGAGAATGAGACAACTGACTTGTACTTTCACTTTCCTCTTATCTCCTTTGTATCGGTCTTATCACTCCTTCCCATACTTAACATGCTTGAGAAGTACCTGTAAACATCAACAGAAGACAAGGACCAACCAAAGAAAAATATCTATTGATTACAAGTAAATGGAATCAGATACATTCACACATATAAGCATCATATATCAAGATAAGCATATGGAAAAAGTTGTAAATACTTTATTGAATAGAAGGAAGAATTACAACCATGGAACCTGATTCGAAGTCACTCCTCCAGCTTTGGTTCCATCCACATCACATCATAAGCATGACATTCTGATAGCATAATGACACTTACAATAGTCTCAATTCTCAAACTAACATTATCTCCTTACAATTCATCAAAGTCCAGCCCCTAATCACTTAGATGAGTGCTCAATTTATAGGAATATGGAGGAGGTTTTGTCATCAATGAGGGTACTTAATGGCCTTCCATACTTAGAATTAGTTCCATGGAGGAAGGGATGAGAGGATATGAGGTATCTTACCTCATTCCTCATCCATTTTTGAGCTCATAGGAGATGATAAGTGTGGGAATCTTCTAGAAGGCTCCAGAAGATAAGAATATTCCCCAAACCCTATGTGAATTTCGCTCAAACTCGCCTAACGCGGGTTGAAGAGGGCCTAAGCGCTCTGCAGAGCACCCTAGCATGGACTTAATTACTCTGCATCGCACCCTTGCATGGGCCTACCTGCGTTGGTCCCTCTAGAGGTCATTTCAGGATGTCTTCAGGCCATGAAACTGTTTGGGAAGGAGGCATTCAAAAGTTTGACTTTTTTAGGGCATGTAGCAACTAAAATTGGGGTTTGATGAGCCCTAAAACATTGATCTGGATGATGGGAGTGTTGTTCCCAAATGGATCTGTAATAGGGCATGTTGGGAACTGATTCCCCCAAGGACAGTTTTGGGGCTAAAAGCCCATGTTTTGGGACAATTTTGTAATAAAGTTGTAAAGTCTCCACATTTTGTGGTCACAGAGCGTGAAGGTTTCAAGAGTCATAAAGGGTTGTCCACCCTTATTTTGTAAAGTGTAAAGTTGGCTATAAAGATACACCCATGGTCCGCGGACCATGGGATTGTATAAAAAGGAGCTAAGTAAGTAAGCTCTAAGTAGTTCGAAGAAGATAGGGAATAATGAAGTAAGGAGTTAAGCATTGGAGTCTAAGTGTTCTCGGGTCTTAGCATAGGTAGAGGCTTTGCAGTTGAGTGCGTAGAGGCATAGGGTGGAAGTCTGCAGCTGAGTGCACAGACCCCTGCAACTGTGTGCGCAGGGTGGATAGAATCTGTATTAATCTGAAGATATCAATAAAGAGAAGTATTCTGCAAATTTTGTGTATTTATTTCTTGTTAATGCATCTAGTTATATCGTTTTGGGTTTAATTTACAATGTTCATGTGATGCGTGAATGTATGTGACTGTATTGGTTAATTGAACGCAAGTAAGCATATCGGTTTACCAGGAACTAACTGTGGTTGATTAGTAAGATAATTAAGACGCTTAAGATAACTTGGGAACCTATACAATATGTTGTCTTAGCAACGCGGAAGTACCTGGATCACGGGTTAAGGCTACACGAAGGTCAATCAAACACCTTCGCGGAGATACCGAAGGGCAGAATAAAGGGTAGACTCACAAATTCATAAAGCTTAGTGACCTACGTGAAAGTTGGAACAAAGAGTATAAACCGACATCACGACCATCTCAGGGTGCAGAAACTTGGTTCCAACAACCCCCCATACTGCTTCGGGTGAGACTTTGGTTTGCACTCCACGGGATGATGCCAAAAGGGCTAGTAGTTTAGGGATTTCTTTGGCTAACTAATGCTCAACCTGGGTTAGGCCCCACAAAGGCAACAGTGTACAATCTAGTTTGGATTCTGCACCGGGGAGAGACCCTAGTTGTCGGTGGTAAATTCCAACCTGTCAACAGATTTGGCGCTAGAAGGAGGGCCAATGGTTGACATTAACATTCACTCTTGCCCTAAAACTTCCCAACTAGCTAGTAATCAACCTTGTGCTACTTCCTCTAAAACATTTCTTCATGCCGCCTTTGGTGTGACTTTTTGGGATCTCCACCTTGGGGAATCTCAACCCCCTCCACTCAAGGATTCTCTGGTGGAAGAGGAAACTCCCTCTATGAAGTCACATATGAGAAGTTCAGGAATTTATGCCCTATCACTCGACAGTTCTCTAAGGTTATGATGTGCATCCCTTTCATAATTTCACTCCCTAACCTACACACTTCTAAACCTCACCATACCCTTTAAGACGTCTTGGTTAATTTGGTACCCCATTTTATTAGGATGAATTTGGATGACTATGTGGATGTCATTGAAAGATTATCGATTGAAGGATTGGATAGTCCCCTAGCATCCGAGAGAGAAGCCATTAGAAGCACCATTACATGGGGTAATAATCAACCAAGATAGGAGAATATACGTGGAAATAATCAAGCGCCGCCAGAAAATGTTAGGGTCAATGATGAAATGCCTAGGGTTAAACTTGAGGTGGTCCAAAGGCCGAGGGATGATGAGAATATTAAGAATAAGATTAAAATTTACAATGTAGAAACCCCCCACCCTGCAACAAGAGACGTCTTAGGTTCCCAAGAAATTAGCGAAATTTCAGAAATGTCGGGAACTTTAGGGATTTAGGAAATCTTAGGGCCCCTCGAGGTAATGGTAGACAACCACCTCACACTAGTGAAGGGTCTATGTTGGGCACTGAAATTGATTCTGAAGGAAACATAAACCATGTCATATTTTCGCTACCACCAAGAGTTAACAGTCAAAAACTTTTTGCTTGGACGACCCAGTTCCCTTTAGGCACCTGAGGCCCTCTTCATGACATGCCTTGTCACCCTGGGAAATATCTCCTAAAGTTTGACCCTAAAAATGGAATCACGACTGAAGATCATATCAGTAATTTTTACTTAGCCTTGGAAATGATGAGAGTGTAGTATGATGATGTTTCTTGCAGGATTTTTCTATACACCTTGGAGAATAAAGTCGTGACATGGTATCACTCCTTGTCAGTGGCTTCCATTCAAAATTAGGATGAGTTTTGAAACACCTTTCTCAAAACGTTCTCTGAAGACAAGACGTCATCTATGCTCCTCACTGAATTAAGCACATTAAAGTGCCATAAGAAGGAGAAGGTAAAGGAATTTAATCATTGATTCACTACCATATTTAATAAATTCCCAGCAGATGTAGCTCTAGATGATTCTATCATTTTTGATTATTACAATAAATCTCTATTGCATGATATCACTGTGTTTGTCAAGCGAGTAGCTAAATCTAATCTAGTGGAAAACTTCATAGAAGCTCTTGTCGTAAAAAAGTATTTTTTTCCCATAGCTTGACCATGACACCCGGGAAGAGTCTAAGTCAAAAAGTAAGAAGGCCCAAGCCTCAACCGGAAATTCTTGTGATAAGGATAAGGATTCTTTCAATTTTGAGGGTTTAGCCAAATCCTTGAAGCATTTAACCAATGAAGTCTCTAAATTGAAGAGGAAGAATAGCGAGACCTCATCAGGAAGTAAAATGCCTAAACATTTATTTAGGAAGAACACCAATCCCCCTGTGAAATCATCTCGGAGCTCCAATGCAAATTTCAATTTAGAAGTGCTAGTTATGGAAAAAATTGCACCTTCACCAAGATTCCTATTTATCAAAAACGTGTTTGCAAAGGATACATAATATAATTGTAGTATTTGCCAAGATTCTTCACAAGAAGACCATTTTAGATGAGAAGGAAGAGTCTATTGACCCTAAGGAAGAATCCACTCCCCCTGATGAGAATGTCAGTTCTGTTGTTCTATCTTTTGAGGGGATGCACGGAGGAGAAGTCCAATCTATCCAAGAAGTCAACATATGAGACACCCCTTCCCCTAAGCCACTAAATACATATAAATTGAGGAGTAAGGGGCTAGTACCAGATCCCACAGTGGTGGATAGGAATAAGGCATTGTTGAGGAGGATTCTTCCACCAAATAGCTTCAATCCGCCCTTAACCTCCCCTCCCAAGAATTTGTTTAGCCAAACTCCAAAAGATACTTCAGTAAGTGGTAAGAGAAATTCCTCGATTATCGAAGCCTCAACTAAGTCCACGTAGTCCCCTTCCATCCCTCAAGCACCTATAGAAGGCACTACTAAGTCAAACCTGGGGTACAACATCATTAAAGATATGAAGAATACGTGAGCCAATATTTCGTTGTATGAGCTCACCAAGATAGCTAGGAAACATTAATTAATTATTAAAACTTTCCCTACCTCGTCCTCCACCAATAGGTCCACCTCTTCCTCGAAATTTATCTCGCCAGGCTAGTCCCAGACCTCGATTAACCTCCAATCCATTGTTAATGTCATGAATGAAAATTCGAGGGGCTCAATCCCCCATTTTCTCCTAATGTTTGAGATCTTTAACTACAACATACACAACTATCATTTTGATTATGGTGCATCAACCAACGTCATGCCTTTATCAGTCTGTAAAAATTTTAACTTCCAACCTGAGAAGACAAATGCCAAAATCATTCAATTGGATAGATCTCATGTTCCTACAGTGGGAGAATTAAACACTGTGATAATTAGGTTGTCTTCCAATTCTAAGGTGCATCAATGCAATGCCATAGTGGTGGTTGACATCCTAGAAGCATATGGGATTTATTTTAGTAGCGATTGGTCGAGTAAGCTACAAGAATATTTTGTGACTGACTTGTCCCACTTATGGTTGCCTTATAAAGGTACGAACAACCAGATCAGAGTCAATAGTGAGCCCTACATGAATCATACATTCACTGATATGGAAGCCCCAAATGAGCCAAATGTGTTTTTTGGAAATAAGTATATTATGTGTTATGAAGCCTTGGCATCGCCTGTTCCACCTGACATGTAACTAGAAATATTTCCTTTCCTTCCAACTAATGCTAATGAACCCTGTACCATAGATGTAAATAATTTTAACATAGATGTAACTAAGAATGAAATTTGAACTTTATATTATGATGGGTCTAACACTCATGATGGAGTTGGTACCAGTTGTATCCTTATGTACCCCCAAACAAACAAACAAAAATGATTTCTTGTAGGTTATAATTCAGTGCACTAGCAACACTATAGAGTATGAGGAGTTGATCCTTGGGCTCAAAAAGGATATTGACATAAAATTTTAATGTTTGAAGGTGATCAATGATTTTGAAATTATCACAAGGAAAATATGAAATAATATTCAATTTTTATTACCACATCTAAAAAATTATCAGCAAAAGGTATGGTGCTTAATTTCTTCTTTTAAATCTTTTTGTATTAATTATGTTCCTAGGGTCAATAATGTCGCCATTGACACTTTAGCTAATGTTGGAGCTAGGCTTACACCGTTAAGAGATGTATTTTCTATTAAGATTGTTTATAATCCTATTGTCCCAGATAATGTAACTAATCTACGTGCTTTCAATGATGACCAACAGATACTAGATTTATGGATAACATCGAGGTATTCAAGGATGCGACGATAGATGAAGAAGAGCATGATAGAGCCTTACAAGGAGAAGTAGATGAGGGAAAGGGAAATCCCATGCCTAAAGGTGTTGTTATGTTGGAAAAGTTATTCGATCTGCATAACTGTTTCTGGGGTCCCCCAAATACCAAGACTCAAAGTTCCACACTTTCTCATGAAAAAATCAATCTCAAAACTGAATTCCATCCTAAGTTTATCAATCTAGGTGTCGGGTGTTCACTTGATGAGAGGCAATCATTTATCAATTTTTTCATAAAGTATTTGGATGTGTTTGCCTAGATTTATGATGACCTAAAGACGTATGACACCTGGATCATCCAACATATTATACCTATAAAGGAAGGGGTCAAACCCTTCCAGTAGAAACTAAGGAAAGTACACCCCACGCTAGAACCCCTAATCCAGAAGGAGTTGAAGAAGTTGTTGGATGCACACATCATTTTCTAAGTCATGCATTCCACTTGGGTCTTGAATTTTGTTCCCGTACGGAAGAAGGCGAGTGAAATTCGGTTTTGTCAACTTTCAAAATATTAATTGGGATTCAGATAAAGATAAATATTCAGTCCCCTCTATTGAATAGATTCTTCAAACAATATATGGTTTTGAAATTTTCTCCTTGCTCGATGGCTTCTTCGGATACAACCAAGTGCTGATTGCCAAACTAGATTACATAAGACAACTTTCAAGACCAAGTGTGGAACATTTTCATTTCGGCGCATGCCCTTCATCATTTCAAAAGATGGAATTATTGTTGATCCTGAACACATAAAAGCTATCGTGCAAATACCACTCCATAGTAGCAAGAAAGGTACGCAGTCTTTCCTGGGTAAAATCAACTTCCTCCTCAAGTTTATTTCTAATTTTGCCCAGATCGTTAAGCCCTTGTAAAATATGATAAAGAAGGATGTGGGATTTAGATGGAATCAAGAAGAGAAGGAAGAATTTTACCATATTAGGAAAGCCATCACGAAAGCCCCTTCTTTGCTCAAACCATAAATCGACAAATCTTTCATTCTGAACACTTTTGCCTTAGACTCATCCCTAACTATTGTGCTTACTCAGAAGGATGGTAACAACAATGAGCGACCTATATCCTTCATGAGAAAATGATTACCATATTCAGATCTCAACTACCCAGACATGGATAAACATGCATACATGATCTACAAAGCGGTTAAACATTTCCGACCCTAAATGCTGAAGAACCATGTAACAATGTTCATCCCTTATCCTGTTGCTAGGTCATTGTTTTTGCAATAAGAGTTAGGTGAATGAAGAGCGAACTGGATGAATTTCCTCTAGGAATGTGACTTTGAGTTCAACCTGGCTCACACAATAAAAGGGCATGGACTATGTAAATTGGACGCTAAAGCCGCAGATCAACAAAATGAAGAATTAGAAGGCTAGGACCATGAGATCAAGATGCATCAAAACGACCTCACGACAAAACATGACTCTTCACTTTGGTATGATGGTATGAAATAATATTTAGGGCAAAGGACCCTGCCTCCTACCTTTTTCGCGTGACATGAATGAGTTGTGAGGCTTAAAGCTGCATCTTATCAGTTAATACAAGGAATTATGTTTTGAAAACATCACAATGGCGTATTTCTCAAGTGCTTGAAATCCAACAAAGCCCAGCGAGTGTTAAAGGATATGCATTATGGGCCAGCAGGAGGCCACTACATTGGCGATACCACAACCCATAAAATCATGAGAGCCGGTTTCTAGTGTTCCACCTTGTTCAAGGATGCTCACGCATACGTTCATAAATGCTTAATCTGCCAAAATTGCGCTAGAAGAGAATCTCGGTCAGCCGCCCCACTCCATGCTATAGGAGTTGAAGAACTGTTTCAACAGTTGGGGCTGGATGTTAGTGGGGAAATTGTTCCACACTCAGTGAAACAACACATGTACGTTCTCACAGCTACCGACTATTTTATGAGGTTGGTGGAAGTCGTTCCATTGTGGAAAATCAACGTTCAAGAGGTAATATCCTTTTTTAGTCAACACATCATGACCAGGATTAGCAATCAACCCTCCCTCATTTTTTATAATGCTACTTATTTCTCGTCTCTCAGGTTATATGATTTTTCTTTGGAAAATGGTATTGTTTTGAAACATTCAGCTAACTATTACCCCCAAGGCAATGGCCTAGCAGAGTCCATCAACAAAAACCTAATCCTAATTATCAAGAAAACCTTGGTATCACACCAAACGAACTAACACAATGCCCTGAACAATTCCCTATGGGACGACCATGTCACCTTGGAACTATCTCTCGGAACCTCCCCTTATTACCTAGTCTATGGGAAAGAAGCAATTTTACCATCGAACTTGTACCTACCCACTCTCTATTTGTCACAAGAGTCACTGGGCACACCTTTCCCTACCATGCAAAGCCAAATCGACACCCTTATTAATCTAGAGGAAGAGAGGTAGAAGGCTAGGGAGACATTTTTCATGCATCAAAGAGAAATCAAGAGGTAGTTTGATATAAAATTAGCAGGGAGTAACAAGTTTAATGTGGATGACCTAGTAATCAAATGGGATAAAGCCTATGAGGACAAAGGTAAGCACACCAAATTTCAGGACTTGGGGATTGGTCCCTTTAAGGTTAAGGAGAAGATTGGCTAGCATACCTATAGACTAAAGACCTTAGAAGCAAGGGTTGAACCCCTCCCTGTAAATGGACATGACCTAAAATTTTAGTTCACCTAGATGCTTCCCTATCAATGTACTATAATTTCTTTTCTATTTTGTTTTCAACAATTTCTTAGCTCTAACCCTTCTTTTGCCTTTTGCACTTAGTTTCATCTTCTTTCATGCCTTTTGATCATTGTATCTCCATTCTTTAATAAATATCCTACCCTAAATAAAATATTCTGGAACGTCACCCGAGTCAAACACCTTAGGGTCAGGGTAGCCTCTACACCAATGGTTGAGTTGTACCTTTCTCTTTTCGAACACTTGATCACTTCCAAATTCGTGACCTAGGGAAGGTGTGAAGATATATCTCAGTGGGAAACTCTAGTTATCCATGGCACCCTATCTTTCAACAATAGTTCTTGCTTTTGACTTGACTATAGCTTCAATGAAACGGTTCATCCTGCGGAATCGAGAAGCGGAAGGAAAACCTTAATGAGCAACATATTTTAGGAAAACAATAAAGTCTCTGAAAAATAGAAACAACCTCTCTTGCAAATAAAATAATTCAGGATCCTTCATCTTCCCAGGAAAATAAATGTCCAATGAATGAGTTCTAATGAGCACATGAATAAAAGTTAAATAAAGGGAAAATGATTGAGAAAATTTAAATAAAGGGAAAAGGATTGAGAAAGGATTCTTTCCCAAAGAGATAATGCAATGACTCTGCTAGGGTACTGTCCAGGCTCACTAGCAGTGGAGAGACGTTTGTGACTTACTGGGAATGACCTCACCGGGTACTATCTAGACTCCCTGACAGTATAGCAACACCAGATACCAATAGCCATAATACCGAAGATCTGTATGGCTCATATCATTATCCAAACCCCTATTTTGAGTCATCGGGAAGGTCTTTGGTCTGTGTGGTTAACAAGCCAAGTCAAAGTAGTAGGGAGGTTCTGATCAATACTAAGGGTAATCTGGAGACATCAGTGGGAGCCATAATCTTGGAACGATGCACTCACAAAGGTCGACTACATCCTAAATCAAGGGTAAGTAGAGATACTGAGGTTCTACTAGAGAATCATCAATTTTTGTAGCTTCTGCAATAACCCTCCTAAAATTTCCATCCCTTCAAAATTTTGGGACCCTTGCACCAAGTTTGTACCTATTAATTACCTATAAAATCTTGCCTCTATATCCTGTCAGTAAGCCAAGGCTCCTTGGACCCCTCAAATGCCTAGTTCTATGGTACTTAAGGTTTATCTTCTGCCCAAGTTGTAGGTCGCACAAAATGAGCTTTCATATACTTGAACTCAATGACCTATGACCTTCCTTTCAAAAAATTTCTCTCTAACCAAGTCAAGTCAGAAGGTCACAATCTATTTTGAGTGATTAATTTAAAAATTTTGCGACCCTCACAAGCTTGTGACTTAGCGACCTCTTGCTCCGAGGTCACCAGGTCGCAAGCCATTCCTATTTTTCAAGACCAAGATCGTGACCCCACTACCTTGCGACCCTGTAACCTCAGTGTTATAGGTCGTGACATCGTAAAGTCACACAAGACTCTGAGACATCGTCTATAGCCTCATGACCTTGTGACCTAGCAACCTATGTTAGCTTCACACGTGCAACCTTTTTTATTTAAGTTTCTCGCCCTCTGGTCATTTTCTTTATTCCACTGGAGTGCTCTAGCGGGAGGAAGGCTAGGCGAATGAAGGAGGCACATGACTTATTCTAGGTAGGTGACCTTTCTTCTTCCATGTGATCATTATTCCTTGCCAGTTTCCCTTCCTGTCAGTGTGACCCTACATCTTCCCAAATCAAGAGGGTTTCATTTAGTTTTGGTTGCCCCTTTGAGTTAATTTAGCCATGAAACCCTCTAGCTTGTCTTCCCTCCATCCAGATTCCCCTTTTCCTTAGGTATCTATCCAATCCCTAGTTTATTCACCCGTGTTTCCTAGTGATCTAGTATTTAGAATCCAGACAGGGCCTAAAAGTCATGACCCAAGCCTTATTTCCCATGTTGGACCAACCGAAGGGTAGGTTGGGCTCCCAAAAAACTACAATAGGTATAAAGTCGCGACCTATGACCTATGCAACCCTGTGACTTGTGCAACCCTGCGACCTTGTAACCAATGAGACCTTGAGACCATGCAACCTGTGCAACCTTGTGAACTTGATAGATGGTTGGCCATAATTAGTGAGTTTGACTTTGAGATCAAATATATTAAAGGTAAAGAGAACATGTTTACAGATGCTCTTAGAAGGTGGATATAGGTGAATCATATAGCAGCTATGAAATCTTATGGGACAAATCTACAAGATAGGATTTTATAGGCAACTCAGCAAGATAACAGGTACATGGAGCTTAGGCATGGGTTACATCAAAGTACAGGTACAAACATAGGTACACCTACAGGTGCAGGTGCACAGGTTGTGGAATTTCGTCTCACAATAGATGGCATGATCAGATTTAGGGACAAGATATGTGTGTCAGATGACAAGGAGCTCAAGAAGCTTATCTTGAGATAGTTTCATGTGAAACAGTATTCAGGTCACCTGAGATATAAGAAGATATTGACAGTGGTGAAGAAGTTCTACTATGAGCTGAACTTGAAGAAAGAAGTGGAAAAGTTTGTGACAAGATGCTTGGATTGTCAACAGGTAAAAGTAGAGTGTAAGCATCCATGTGGACTACTACAATTGATCTCGATTCCAGAGTGGAAATTGGAGGTCATTTCCATGGACTTCTTTATAGGTTTGTTGAGAACATCTAGACATCATGATTTCATCACGGTTTTGTGGACATGTTGACTGAGCTAGCACACTTCATTCCAGTGAAGTCTACTTATTCATCTAATGATTTAGCACAGGTATTCATCAAAGATATAGTGAGGTTTCATGGTGTACCAAAGAAATTCATATCAGACAGGGATGCCAAGTTCACTTCTAGGTTATGGAAAGAGTTATTTACAAGGATTGGTATAGAGTTTGCCTTCAACAGAGCTTATCATCCACAGACAAATGGAAAGATAGATAGAGACAACAAGATATTAGAGGATATGCTGAAGATGTATGTGATGCATCAACAGCGAAAGTGAAAAGAGTACCTTCCACTGGTTGAGTTCACTTACAACAATGGGTATCAAGAATATTTGGAGGATGAGTCCATTTGAGGCAATGTATGGGTGGAGTTGTAATAATATCATTAGTTGGACTGATCCAGTGAATAGGGTGTTTATTGGACTGTACATGTTGGTAGAAATGGAAAAATAATGTAAGTAATCAATAAGAATCTAAAGGCAGCGTAGGATTGGAAAAAAATTTATGTGGATCAAAGTTTTTGTTTAGAGAACATGTGTACTTGCACATCAAGCCAAAGAAGAGCTCCTTGCAGATTGGATCGTGTGCCAAGATGGCACCACGATTTTGTGGACCTTTCCAGATTATTGAAAGGATTAGACTAGTAGCCTATTGACTTGCACTGCCTCTGATAGTGAAAGTCCAAGATGTTTTCCATGAGTCATTTCTTAAGAAGTATGTCAAAGATGTTGATCATGTGATTGACTATTATTTATTACATGTGGAGCCATAAGGAGAATTCCATCTGGAACCTTAGTGAATTTTGGAGAGAAAGATTCTCATGCTACAGAACCAAGCAATCAAGTACGTTAAAGTGCAATAGAAGCACTTTGGGCCCGATGAAGCTACATGGGAGATGGAAGATCAGATGCAGGCTATGTATTCTTCTCTATTTGTTGATTGAGAAAATGTTTTGGTATATGTTTTGGTACATGATTTGGTATGATGTTTTGATATATGTACCTATGAGCTATGTTATAAATCTCCAATAAGTAGTACGAGTGTCATGTCATTATGATGTTATATTTGTCATGTTGTCATGTTGGATTGCTTCTCAGTAGGTTGATCATTGTAAATACTGCAATGAGCTAAGTTATAAAGTTCCATGTGCAGTATGTTTTTCTTACAACAATCTTGTGGTTGTAAGTGACATTGAACACCGAGGATAGTATTCCTCCAAGGGGGAGGGTTCTGTAACAACCCTGGTTAAAAATCCATGTAAAAGTTAATAAAGGAAATATAATAGCCATGGTAATGGGAGACATATTCCAAGCTAAATGTTGGGAAAAGTCATAGTGAGGGGGATCAGTTGTGATTAATTAATGGCTAAGGAAATTGTCAGCAAAGGAAATGGAAAATGATTTGGAAAGGCATGAGGCATTTATTAGCATTATATTTATGAAACTAATTGAAATTATGAGAAAAGGGAGGTGAAAGGTCACAGGTTGCATGTGAGGAGGAAAATGAAGAGAATAGAGGCCTCATAAATAAAAAGACTTATGAGGATCAATGGGTAAGCTTTTGTCAGTTCCATTTTGGAGCTCTCTCTCTCATACTCTTGGACACTTAAATTTTTCTTGGAGCACTCTTGGAGGAGTGTCGCATACTTGGAGTTTTGGAGAAAGAATGAAAAGGAAGAGTAGGAAAGTGTAAGAGGACACCAGGATCAACAACTACAGTGGATTTTGCTTGCAGGTATTGAGCTGCATGTTGGTTTTCCTCACTAGTTTTGGCATGCATGGCATATGCATGTGGTTTCTTGGTTATGATATTTCATTAGCATGGAGGATTGCCTGGATTGACAATGGGTTTTACTATCCTTGCCATTTCCTGGATAGCCATGGTTTTGCGGTTCATTTTTGTTTTCTGGTTGGTTTTCTTGTGCCTTTGGTTGTGGGTTGAGTTATTATTTCCTAGAAGCCTTGCTTGGACAAATGCCCTGGAAGCCCTGTAACAACTTAGGTTGAGTTACTAGTCATGGAAGCCTTGGTTGGAAAAACACTCTGGAAGCCCTTGGTGGGTTGAGTTACTAGTCCTGAAATCCATGGTTGGAAAAATGCTTTGGAATCTTGTCAACAACTGTGGGTTAAGTTACTAGTCTTGGAAGCCCTGGTTGGAACAAACGCTCTAGAGCCCTAGAAAACTTGGGTAGAGACCAACCTGGTGAGGGTTAGTGATGTCCGACCATGAGGTGGAATCATTGGTTGAGGGTTGAGGTGGTTTGGCCTTTGGAAGCCTTGGATGGTTTTGATTGATTTTTGTTATGAGATCCCACATTCATGCTTGGAATATGGCATGGGGGTGGCTGGCTGAAAGAAATATTTGGTTCAGCCTAGTCTACGATCGGGGTGGTTTGTGGAAGTCCCATACTTGGTTGGCTTATGCAATCATCGATAAGAGCTCCCTTTCTCCTTGGTATTTTATGGGTAAATATACTTGTTCATATGTGGATTATATGGTAGTTATATCCTTGATATTTCTGTTGGTTATATTTTGGTTATGAATGAGTTTTATGACAGCGAAAATGTATGGCTCTCATCAAGTTTTGGTTGATCACTGAATGCACAATGAATATATAGCTTAATAGATGGTAATTCAGTTACTGTGATGAGGCAACAATGCTTCTTAGTGATTCTCAGATAAGTAGGAGACCCCTATGCTCATATATGTTGTTTAAACATGTAGAATGCATATTTGTGACATGTTTGACAAAATGTCTGTCATGGCTAGTAGGGGTCTAGTCAAGTCATTGTTAAAGTATTTTCATTTGTATCATTGTTCCAATGTTATCATTCAATTCTGGAAGTTTCATGGAGATATGGATAGTGACTTGAGCCCTGACCCTATAAAAGTGGCACAAGAATTGAAGTCGTAGGCACAAAACTATGTGGGAAAGTCCCCAGTCACATGCATGCCCATGCTGTGGGGGTGACTATGGGGTTCTATTCATAATCATGCCCATGATATGGGAGCGATGAGGGCTTAATACAATAAAAGGTCAGTTTTTCTCAGGGACTAGTCACCTAGAAGGTTTGGATGACTCCTGGGGGTTCTGCAGTATGTCTGGAAGGTTTGTGTAGTGTGTTTAGTCAATTCCACTTCCTTAACTATCAAATAGGGATTTGAATCATATCATAGTGACTCTTCATCACATGTTTACCCTAATTGGCTGATTACTTGGGTAGATGTGGGAGGATGGTGTTATACATTGTCACCTGTTGTCATTTCTTTCCGCTTTCCTAATGAATCTAGGGAATTTGATCGAATGAGAAGATTTATTGAGAATGTGGATTGCGTATATGTTGAACCAGTAGATTTTCTTGATATTGGTACATCTCCCATTAATGAATATAATATTGAAGGCTTATTGGACATGGCATTTCTAACTTTATTCCCTACATGAGATGGCGATTGGTTTCATCCACGTATTTGCAATTTTGAGATGAATGAATATGGTTTTCATCTACTTAGATACTATGATCAAAGAAGACTATCCATGAAAATGCACCTGCAACTGTACAGGAGTTGCGTTGACAACGACATGATTTACCGGACAATAAATTAGCTGAAAAATGAATGCATTTTGGTTCTTGACTTAGGCGGACAAGGGCATATTGGACAATGTGTTGTTCTAAACTCATGGACATGATCACCCAACTGGGTTTCCCTACTTTCTTTTTTACTTTGAGTGCAACAGACCCAAAGTGGCCTGACTTGCATAGTTTAATGCCTTCAAACAACCATTGTTATCGAAAAAGTGAGCATGCCAAAAAAATTGAAAATATTATTAAGTACCCACATATAGTTGCTATGCACCTGTACCAAAAGATTCAATATATTTTGAGAGATAATTTTGTAGAGATATCTTGGCATTAAGGACTTATGGTATAGATTTCTTATTGTTATTTTTTGCCTTTTTTTAAGCCTTGAACAAAAACATATGTTCTTATGGATTGGTAGTTGTATGTTAATTGAGTGTTTTAAATTATGTCAAGTATGAGTGGAAACATAGAGTTTTGACCCACATTCATGGATTTTTGTTGTTTCCTGAAGCACTGAATATGGAAACATTAGATTTGTTAGACACCATTGTTGTTGGTGGAACAATGTGCTATTTCGACAAATATGTTACCACTTGGAATTATCGTGACATACACGATCGAAATGTCATGATCCATCGAAGTTTGAATGACAAACCATGCCTATTAAATATGCAACAATTTTTTTCTTACAAACCTGAAGAATATTTTAAGCATTTCGTGGATCATGTTTAGAGGCATATGAAATGCAACGTTGACTCATGTTTACGTAAAAAAGGATCGGTCCTTTTGTGTTGCTATGATGCTCCATGGGAGTTTTGTGGGGAGTCAACCTATAGATGAAAAAGGGAAAAAAGTATGAAGTAGCACGAAAATATGACTGTTTAAATTTTCATAATGTATATGTTTTAACAATGTGGCGAGCAAATGTTGATTTCCAACAAATTATGTCTTGACATGCAGTATTGAAATATATAGCGAAATATGTTTCAAATGTAGAGAGAAGATCAAAAAATTATCATGAAATGTTGACAAGAGTGGATGGCGGGAGCTTGTCCAAGGCTCCTGTGTTGTCTGTGTATCGAACATTCCTTGCTGGAACGCTTTTTGAGCATGACATTGGAGCTCAAGAAACCTCCCTTTTGTTGCTAAAACTCCTTCTTATTGTTTATAGTCGCAATTTTTTCCCTTTGAATGTTGGAAATAAATTGTAGCAAAAGATATCGCTACATTTCAATGAGGTTTTGTGTGCAAACAATTAGCTTCTTTTGAGATTTTTTTTCAGCAATTTGTTAAGTGTGTGAATGATGTTGGTTTGAAAATGATTATTCAAGGTACTGTTGGAACTGACATGTCTTCACTCATTCACTATATTTCTCATGCTCTTTCAGATTCAATGACTTATAAAAGTCCATTGTTGTTGCTCACTCCAACTAGTATAGTTTCTTTTAACATTTGTGGCAAAACAATACATTCTGCTTTGAAAATTCCTAAACATATATATAAAATCGTTGTCCGACCAGGCTCTAGTAGTCTCTCAAGAAGAAATGAGCCATATTTTCTATATATTGATTGATGAGATGAGTTTTATAGGTCCTAGGTTATTCATACAAATAGATTCTCGTTTGCAAGAAGCCTTTCCTGAAAAAAAAAAAAAAAAAAAAAAAAAATAAAATAAAATAAATAAAAATAAATAAATAATAAATAAATAAATTAAATAAAATAAAATAATAATAATATAATAATAAAATAAAATAAATTATAAAAAATAAAAAAATAAATAAATAAATAAATAAATAAATTAAATTAAATATAATAATTAATTAATAAATAAATTAAATAAAAAATAATAAATATAAAAAATAAATAATAAAATAATAATAATAAATTAATAAAAAATAAAAAAAAAATTCTCCTTTTGGTGGTAGGCCTATCATTATTGTGGGTGACCTTGGAAAGCTACCCCCTTGTCAAGGATAAACCCTTGTATGTAGGTAGAACAACTTGGAAATTTTTGTGGGAGGTCTTCAACATTGTTGTGACTTTGGACAAAATTTATCAGCAACAAGGATAAAATCTGAGACAGGCGTCTTTTTGAAATATTTTAACCAATATTAGAAATGCAGAGCCTTTTCTTGCTGACTGAGATATTCTTATGACATGTGTGGATAGTTTATTGGATCGTCAGGAAAAAATTTATTTTATTCTTCTATTCACTTGTTTGCAACGAATAATATTTTCAATTTTTACAATCGAAGTATTCTTAAATCATTAAATTGTCCTATTGCTATATGTGTTGAAGAATGCATTAGAAGAACAGAATTTGGTGACAATGATGATGAAGTGTTGGAGTGTGAAGTGCTTCTATGTCGTGGAGAGAAAGTGATGTTAATGTGTAACTTGATGGTTGAGGCTAGGTTGGTTAATGGTGCACTTGTATATATTGAAGATATTTTCTATGCACCTGGTACAAAGCCGTCACAACTTCCACAATTCACTACAGTTATTTTTGAAAAGTATTGTGGTGCTCCCTTTGATAACAGCTACGCCAACGTTGTGCTGATTTCACCTATTGTTAGGGGGATTCTTAGACAGATGCCATTGAAAATGGCATAGGCTTTGACAATTCACAGATCATAGGGGATGACTTTGCAATGAGCCACTATGAATATTGGAGATACAGAGAGGCAAGGTTTGACATTTACAACTATATCAAGAGTGAAGTCGATAGATGGTTTGGAAATTTCACTCCCTTTTCATTTCAACATTATGCTAAAATGAAAGACAGTGCATATGTTAGACTTAGAAAGAAAGAGGAAGAATGATTGGAGTCGATATCATTTTTCGGGTATTTGCCTTGAGTAGAGCTTAGTGTTTTGGTTTGTCTTTCACAAAAAGATGATTAGTTCTCTATAATTGTTGTTGTTTCTTAAAATTATTTGTATGAACATTGATAAGTTATTTGTTCTGCTTGTTGATCATTTGAATATATTTGTTGATCGTTAAAGTAAGTAAATTGACCATTTGGAAGAAATTGGATGGGTAAATAATTTTGTTTTTGGTTATGTTGATGTTTTATTGGTTAAATTATACCTGTTTATGCTTTCCCTTGTCTTTGTTTTGAATCCTCTTAGATTATTGTCTGATAATTTAATTTGTTGTGGATTAAATACAAAATAACAAAAAACATATATCAACTTTTTGTTTATGTATATATGTTTGTGTGCGTATGTACTAATTTCAATCGTATATTTTTGTCAATGAAATGCAAATGTGGAGAACAATGACGGTTTGTATTACATTTAAGAAATAACAACTATTGTAGAAACCATAAATTTTGTTGTTTATATTCACACAAGGATTGATAGGAGGCATGGCTTCCATCCTAGTTTTGTTGATGAGCATATTCATGTCTTTCATGAAATGAAATCAGATGTTCAAACCTTGTATCATTTTCACCAAAGAGAATCGAGAAGGAAAACAAGAAGGGACTAGCTAGAAAGCTTGAAGCATCGTGATCATTATCCTATTGATTTAAATTGATGTGTCTTTTGTCAACGGTCTGGGTGTGTTTTGGAAGAGGCTGGCATAGAATAATTATGATATGGTGTAGTGATAAAAGTTAGATTTCCTTGTGGAATTTGTTGTTGTTGCGAGAACTAAAATATATCTCAGTATTTTTTATTATTTTTCTTCAATGTCCTTAAATTCCATGTTGTTTCCATTGGTGTTTTAATGTTTTAAATTGTTTGTCAATTTATGTTGTCACATTGTGACAAAGATTGTCAAAATATGAAAAAAAATGGACTTTTTTTTACTATAGTCAACCATTGTTAGCAATTGTCAATGGTTGTCGATCATATGTTAATTTATGCTTTCTTCATTGCCTTTACTTTCTATTGTAAAATTAATTTTCCTGTAAATATAATAAAATATATATTTTTTATTATATATTTATCTAATTAATTTATTATATTAATATTAATTATATTTAACAATATAATTATTATTATTATTTACATTATTATTATTATTAATATTTTGTTGTTTGTTTGCAAGTTGTCTATGATCCTCCAGGCTTGACCTGTGGCTTGCGGGAGTCACGACCCAAGGTGTAACGCTCATGAGTCATTAGTGTGGGTTGATTCGAGCGCACCCACTAGGCACATTTAACCGACGAGTTGGTGGGAGTTAGCGAGGGAGCACGATGGGCGAGCGACGAGTTGGGCAGTTGGAACGACGAGTCGTGGATGTTCTCGAACAGTGCAATAAGCTGTCCAAATGAGCTGGGGTGCGACAACAAGTCATTGTGAAAAAATGACCAAGTGTCAAAATACTTAGCAGACTTATATGGGTGGGCAATCTTGTGTGTGGGCGCCCCACACCATGGCTGATGATGAAAACATGGAGAAACAACAAAGTGAAGGTTAGATTGACTATGTCGAAGCCCCTTCCAAAGGTTGGGCCATCATATATATAGACGGAGCCTTGGTGGCAAAAACATAACACAGATCATTCAACGACCATTGCAAAGGAGCTCATAAGTCATGGGTGAGCTACCCAAGCGACAGAACAACAGATGAGCCTGCTGGTCAGGTAGATTTAAATAACGCAATGCACAGATCGGTCGGAGGTTGGGTAGACCTAGCCGTAGGTCTGGGAAAGCCAAGCGAATGGGTCGCACGCCGCCACAGCACTCGGGCAGCATAACATCGCGACAAGACTGAATGAAAACACGACGGAGTTCAAGTGCACAAACTCGTGGGCAGGGCGACCCAGTGTAAGGGCACTCGTAGGTTGACATTGTGAGTCGTGGTGGTGGCGAGCTATGGTATATCAGCAACGGAGGTTGCGGTGGGGCGACATGAGCCCCTAAGCAAGTGTGCCCATGGTGAACGACGAGCTGGCAGTAGGTGAAACGGGCACGACAAACGTGTTTGGTGGAAACGCTAAATCGTGTGCAATGTATCTCGGGTGAGGTTGAACGATGCAGCGGTTGGGTCGGTGGACCGACTGAGTTACACGACAGTCTATTATTGTAAGATTTTAAAGAGTCGGTCGAGCCATGATCCTGGTGGAATTGTAAAAACACACACACACACACACACATATATATATATATATATATATATTCTTATTTGCATACATTGTGTTGTGTCTCTTGTTGGTTGCTGTTTTATTAATGTTATTTCACACATAAAAAAATTAACATGAAGAATAATATGAATGTTAGGCGTAGTTCAGAAAATGACTTAACGATGAACAAGTTTAAGTGTTTAGTCGATGCTGCACGTTGGGAAACAAGCGAAAAATGGGTTGAGGGCATGACGTATGGTATCAGAGGAAATTGCAGAGACTAGGTATGTATGCAATCTGAAGTTTTGAACAATAAATCTTGGATTCACAGTTTGGGTTTCCTCAACTTAGTGGTTCATGGCAAGACCATCCAAGCATTGGTGGACATGGGTGCCACGGATAACTTCATGACGACATGTTTAGCGAAGGAAGTTGGGCTGCAGATTTTACCATCAGATGTGGAAGTCAAGGCAATGAACTCAAGGGCTAAAGTGGATGGATTGGCACACGAGGTGTCAGTTCGAATCAAAGACTAAAAGAGTCAGTTGGACTTCATGATGATGGAGATGAACGATTTTGATGTGATATTGGGGTAGGACTTCTTGAAGGGAAATAGAGAAGTTATTGTCCCCTTCTGTGATGAGGTTATGCTAATTGGAGGATCATAGACTTGGACTTTGCCTATTCCTAAGCAAAGGAAGGAAGTCAAGGTTCAGCATGTTTCTACACTAAGTTTGGAGAAGGCTATGCGGGAGTCAGATGTAGAGACATATGCGACAATCATCAGAGAGGTTGATAGCAATGATGGAGTGGGGACGCCTGTTCCAGTTGAAATTTCCGAGGTGCTGACCAAGTATGCATATTTGATGCCCGATGAGCTACCAAAGAAACTTCCACCAAGGAGTGTGGTGGACCATAGCATTGATCTGGATCCATGGAAGCAACCTCTGGCTGAAGCTCCTTATCGGTTGTTAGGACTGGAGTCGGAGGAATTGAAATGACAGTTAAAGGAGTTAACTGATGTAGGTTTCATAAGGCCTTCAAGGTCCCCCTATGGAGCTCTAGTATTGCTCCAGCAAAAGAAAGATATGAATGAGCTACGAATGTGTTGTGATTATCATGCTCTCAACAAGCAAATGATAAAGAACATGTATCCTTTTCCATTAGTTGCAGATTTCTTCGATAATATTGTGAAAGCCCGAGTGTTTTCCAAGCTCAATTTGAGGCATGGGTACTATTAGGTGCAGATAACGGAAGGAGATGAGAGGAAGAATGTGATTGTGACAAGGTATGGAAGCTTTGAATTCCTTGTCATGACATTCAGGTTGTGTAATGCTCCTACTACGTTTTGCACTTTGATGAATGATGTACTACATCCATACTTGGATTTGTTCGTAGTAGTATACTTGGACAACATCATGGTGTACAATGATAACATGGAGGATCATAAGAAACACTTGGCTTTGGTGTTTGAGGCACTAAAGAGGAGTCAGTTGTACTTGAAGAAGTTGAAGTGTGTGTTTACCCAAACCAAGATTCCGTTCCTTGGACACATTGTGGGTCAAGGGTACAAATGGATGGAGTTCAATAGGGTGAAGGTGATAGAGGATTGTTTTGAACCAAAGAATGTCCATGATATGAGGGTTTTTTTGGGCATGAACAACTACTAATGGAAGTTTTTAGAGGGGTACTCCAAAGTGACATCAGCACTAATGGACCTTCTGAAGAAGGACAAGCGAGGGAGTTGGACAGAGAAATGTCAGATGGCATTTGACAATTTGAAGAAGAGGATGGTTTCAGCACCGATACTAAAGTTACCAGACTTCGGGCAACCGTTTTAGGTACACACAGATGCTTTAGATTTTGCGATAGGAGAATTCCTTATGCAGGATGGACAACCAGTGGCGTATGAGAGTTGGAAGTTGCAGGATAGAGAACAGAGGTATATGGTCCATGAGAAGGAGATGACTACGATCATCCATTGTTTGCAGGTATGGAGGCATTACTTGATTGGGAAGCCTTTTGTTGTCAAGACTAACAATGTTGCAGCAAGTTATTTTGCATCACAAACAAAGCTATCAGCGAAGCGAGCTCATTGGCAGGACTTCTCGATAGAGTTCGACATGACTATTGAGTACAAACCAGGTAGACTCAATGCAGTTGCAGATGCCCTTAGTAGGAAGGGATAGCTAGCAGCATTGGAGGGGGAGAAAGACTAGGTAGCACGAAGTAGGAGTCGAGTATAGATGATAGAAGAGACGTAGAATAAGCTCAAGGAGAGCAATGAGACTGATACTCAGATGCAGAATATTGTGAAGCAGATAAAGGAGGGGAAGACACGAAATTTTTTTCTCCGAGATGGACTCTTATTCTTTGGGAACCAACTCTATGGTACAAAGTCATTTGGACTTAGGAGGCACCTTTTCAAGGAATTCCATGATTCTCCATGGGCTGGCCACCTAGGGCAGCGT
>APFE031345667.1:514559-562264 GCA_000404065.3 Pinus taeda | reverse complement strand
TAAAGCAAAGCATATTCAACATATAGACCAAGGAGTATATGAAACAATTCATTAACAACAAATCATTGAGAAGAATAGACTTATTTGTATTAAGGAAACAAAAAAGAAACCATTACAACCTGAGCCTTGGTGTTGTGCAAGTTCCTCCCAGGGTCCATCAAGAGTTTTCCTCTACTTTGACAAGCTCACCCACTTCCAAATGAAACAAGAAAGGATGGTAATCTCTCCTCACAAGCTTCTACAAGGAAGTCCTAATTCCAGCAGCATCTACCCTTTGGAATGTTCAGCTTTTAACCTCCCCTCCTTTGGCCTAATGCTTGTATTTATAGTGTTCTAGAGGAAGTTATTCTGGTCCACCATTAATGAGATACTCCCTCTTTTGGATGGGGTAGCTCCTCTCTTGATGGGATAAGTTCCTCTATCATAGGGATGCATGAACCATCTGGAGGCGCTCAATACACATCAAACACTCTTCTAGAAAGCTCTAGAAGTGACCACAAGTAACTATTTTAAGATGAAACTCGCGCCTTTTGACCTTTACAGGGGTACGCACCCATCCTTTGCCTTACAGAGCGTACAAGTACGCAGGTACAATGAGTTTGGGATGCGTACACGCAGGCAAGGTAGAGAGAACCTGCGTACCCAGAGATAAACATGTTTTTAGTGACTTTCTCTCTTTTTTGAAGCTTGACATGAAGAGCAGAGGTATTAGGCTTCACAAGAAGGATAATATGACTATTGATGGAGCCATATTAACTGCAGATAGTCATGGTGACAAATTTTAGTGTAACAACTCAACTTTTATGGTCACTTTAAGTATGATTGGATTTGCTTTCATTTGGAGGCTTCTCACTCCCCCTCGGCTATCCAAAACTTTCCTCTTTTCGTTATCACACCGTTGGTTGTGCCTTTCCTCTGGAACTACCTCTAGAGTGACTTCTTTTTGCATGTTGATGGTGTTGGAGCCATCAATGTTTAGGGGATCACCCCGGTATGAAGTCCCAACTAGGCCTCACACCATTTGGTGTGGGAGTACCATCCAGTATGATGGCCTGGTTGCAATTATCTTAAGGATTTGCCTCAACTCTTGCCTGTCAGCATAGGAGAGTGGTTCACTTTGTCTTCGAGAAGTGAGGTTCATGTGCCTAGTGAGTGTAAGTGTACTTGTGTCAATGGTTCTTTCACTGTGAGGGGAAGAAGGTGAAGGTGAGTTCCAGGTTGAAAGGGATCAGTGCCAACTCGGCCAGGAACACATAACACAAAGGACATGCATAGCTTCCGGCTGAGCATTCCACTTAGATGTGGCAATCACAACCTACAATTTAAGATAACATGTACAACACTCATAGATCAGTCTGAAATGAGTGCAACGATTGTTACAACAATTTTCATGTGAAAGGTCTATCTGATGTCCAGCAGAGCAGCTAACACAGACGGGACAACATTAGCAACATATACAACACATTTCCATTAATAGATAATCCATTACAAAAAATCAATTAGTTCAGAGGCAGAACACCTGGTTAAAGAAACATGCATTACAAGTGTTAAAGATCAGTCTTACAAAAAATACAATACATGTGTGAAAACGTGTTGGCCTGTGGATAGGCTTCTGGATTAAGTGAAAGTTCCAAGACACATTGTTACACCATACATCACTAACCCAATCAGCGGGGCATTGCAACCACTACTCACTGCTCAAAGAAAATAATACAGACTCTCTTGGTTATGTGGGAGGAGTTGAGGTGAAAAGTCCTTTCATGTACAAATGAGGGGTGTTATCACTCAGGTTGTTCCCTTTGACACCTAAGGGAATACGACTGAGGTAACCACAAACCAAACTTTGGACTGCAGGTGCTAGCCTACCAGCAGTCAGAGAGGGATCTCTCTTTAGGATTTAACTTTGTTTAAGGGATGATTTTAGGCTAGATATGATGCACATGGGTTTTGATTTGGTTTAGTGGGATGGTTGGTCTAATCAAGCAGAGTTGGCATGCAAAGTGTAAGAAGTTCAAACCATTGGGCATGGAGTCCATGAATGTGAACTGAAGGGTGTGTTTTCTTTGGTAGAAGAAGGGAATATGGAGCAGGATAGCTACACATGGCACAATGATTTATTTTGGAACAAGGATGAAATGGAGGTCAGGGAATGAGAGGCAATTAAGGATCTCTCATCCAACCAAAGAGGGAAAGTGGATGAAAGATGAATAGGGCAATGAATAATTCCCAGAAAACATTCATATAATGAAGGAAATAGCTTAAACATGTGCAATTAAGAATGCATATTCATCACTAATTCAAAGGAAAACATGGAAAAGTTACACGAATTGAGCACAGAGGGCATGAAAACCAGTTCTGATCTATTCTTTCTTCCTGCAACTTAGATTATGATATATTTATGGTACAACTATGTATAAACTAATAAACAAGGGGAGGAAAGACTTATTGAACCATGAGCAAGCATGAGAATTCCATACCAAGTTCTTCAGCCATTAACAGCACAACCAGCCAGTTCAGATGCAAGCATTCCAACAATCTTTGATTATAGAAGTTCTTAATATTTACAATGCAACTCTCAACTGAGAGATCAACCAAACAACCCACCAACCCCTATTACATTGTTCAGGGCTGTATTTATAGGCAAAATATCTAAAAAAAAGATTTGCTAGAAGATCTCAGGAATTAAATGCAGTTAACCTAACTTCTCTTGCAAGTAATGAAAAATATCTATCTAATGCTGCGCTGGAGGCAGCTGCTTCAAAAAATGAGGCTATCTATCTTTTTCTCTAATGTGCTGGCCATTCATCATAACTGCGCATTGGTCTCTGTTCCACTACTCTTGAGTGGCTTTACTGTGCATTAAATGTGGTCTGAGAGCCTTAAGTGGCTTCACCGCTTTCTTATGGTGGATCTGATACTCTTTGCCGCTTCACTTATACTCTTTAATTGAATATGGGCTTCTTCTTTTCTCTTATATGCTTAAAACTGTCGAATCGCCCATTTTCTGCCCTTTCGAGGCAAAAATAATTGCTAAAAAATGAGGTTTTCCATTTTGGCCTATTTCCCGCATCAAAAACTACCCCAGATTTTGATTCCGGGCCTCCTAAGCATCAAATTCGCCTTTGCGCGCTTTTCTTTCGGTAGATGACATCAGCATGATGTTAGCGGTACGACAGGTGACGTCAGCATGACGTTAGTAGTGGGACCTAGTACGGAGGGTGACGTGGTAGGGTGATGTGGCAGGGGGACATGCTGCTTACGTCACGCAGGGGGGAAGTAGTGCGGTGACGTGGTGCTTACGTCATGTAGGGGGAAGCGGTATGCGGTTTCGGGCGCACTGCTTTTAGGCACAGGTGGTTTGAGAGGAGGGGGCTCTGCCACAGCCAGGAGGGCGACGCGTGGCGGGAGTACGACGGGAAAACTGCCCATCTCTCGGATGCTAACCCTCGGCACATCGGGGCAGGAAAAGACTCGCCGACCATAGATCTTAGGGTGTGGGCAATCGAACGGCCGGCGGGCAGGTAAGGCGGTGGAAGGTTAGGGATGGGGCCCGCGCACCATTTTATTGATTATTTAATTCGGCCAGGGGGGGGAACTTTAGAAAAGTGGGTTTTTAAGTGGGGAAAAGGGAAAACATGAGATGGGAGGGAGGTTTTTATGCCATGGAAGGAGTCCAAAAGCATTGAAAGACGGATTTTTTTAAAACAAAGGAGGGTTCTTACTAAATTTCAGGCAAACTTAGTAATTCCCAAGGGATACTATATGGTTATTTTTCAACCACGGGGAGGGTATAAGTATATAGGGGAGTTGTTTAACATAGTTTTAGTAGGGGAAGGGGAGATAGAGAGGGAGCTAAATAATAAAGTTAGGAGTTAGTATGACTTGGTGGAGTGAAAATGTAAGGGAAATGATGGATTGTGTAAAGATAAATTTTACACAAGAAATGTGGTTTCTTTTCATTGAGGAAAGTCAAAACTTAACTTGACATTCCACACAAATGAGCTGAAAACAGGAGTTGTTGGGCAGATCCCAAGGTCCTCAAGGGGATATTAGTAAATGATTACTGGGGGAATGAAGGGGAAGTTAGTCATACTTCCACTGTTGTACCATCAAGTCACTGCCATGGTGCCAATGCCATAAATGAGATGAGTCCTCCTTGACAAGACCACAAGTGATTACCAATCTGCTTCTGCAACCTCAAACTACCTACCCAGCCTAATACACCTAACATTCTTTCTTCTTTTGGTTTGGGTGCACTTGAATTAGCAACCCCAGATTTTCAAATTTTTTCTTTTAAGTGGCCTCCTATCTACATCTATACTTATTTCATTCAGGGGCTCAGATTAGGCTTTTGAGCACCCTTGCTTCTCTACCTGTCTAAGAATCTACCAAGATTAAGATGTTTAGACAGACCATGATTCTCTATATTCTACAACAGGAAATTGAAACCTAGAGAGACCAAGATTAAGCTGTTTGGACCTCCCTTTAACTGAAAATTCTTCAAAAATGGAACTTTTGCAGCATGAAAAGGATGAACATTTTTGGCACTTCCACTGTCAATCATGAAAAGTGAATACCTGCTATGAGCAAGAGGCTAACAGTGGCTCCACTTGGGGATGGCCTTTCCTTGTGAAAGGCCAAGAACAGCAAGCCAGAATGCCTTAATCTTTAGTTGTTTGTTGTACTTTGAAAACTTCCCTTTGCTGGCTCCTTTATTTATGAACATGACAGCAGACTTAAAGAGCTTAGGCCTTCGCTTTGGGCTTCAACTACAGCAAACTTGCTATCCAAATAGAAAAATGAAATCCTACCTACCTACTCTAACCATCACCTACTTTGCTGTTAGGTGAAATGAAATAACCAATGCAGCCACTTAAGTATTATAAGCATGAACGAGCTTTGCTGCTTGTGCTTGCTAGCGAGAAAAACTGAGATCTTGCAATCTGATATGGCTTTGTTAATCTTTGAGAAGATTAGAAAACTGCTAACCTTCTTTGCTGAAATAAGAAACTGTACAAAAGGGTCCCGCAACATATATACATTATTGCTAGGCTGAATTGAAGAACTGTACAAAATTTTGGGATCACTATCATGTCTTGGAATAGGGAGATCATCAACATTTTGATATTGAGGCACACAGCCTGCTAATGGAGAAGAGCATTTCTTTACTTCATCATACACCCTGTCAGCACATGAATCATATACACCATGAAATGATATTTGCAATTCATTACAAACAGGCTCATATGGCCCTTGACTGATCTGTGCAGGCTGCTCCTCTTCTTCTTTGAAAAACTCAGATGGCTGAAAACAAAGAGGCAAGGGATCCACTTGTATTACTTGGTCACGAACAACCGCTTTCGAATTTTCCTCAATTTGATATTCGATGGCCCTTTGGGGCTGCAAAGCTGGAGGCAATATATTTCGAACACTGATTTGGGCTTCCTCCAGGTGATCAATATCAATACTTTCTGATACTGGCTTATTAACTGCATGATAGTTCTCCTTAATAAATTGAAAAGAATCAACACATAAAGGTAAAGTTCCTTCACTGGAATCAAAATTTTCTACGCTTTCCTCCTTTACTTCACAGCTGAGATAGGCACGTTGATCATTGATTTTGGGCTGCTGATCACGAATTGTGCTTTCTGCCAAAATAGGCTCTGACTCCTCTACAAGGCTGATTTGGTCATTAGGCTCATCATCATCATCATACTCATCGTATTTTGGCAAGCAGTTGAAAGAAGAGAAGATGTTATGTTCATATAGTATATCAGGAGATTGCTCCATCATGTATGGTTGTACGAATATGTCATCTTTTTTGTGGTAGGTTTGTTCATGAATGTCATTACTTTCCTCTTGCAAAACAGATGTGTTCTGGTGCTCTAAACATTCCACTTTCATTGTGATCATTTCCTCTGACCTTTGTAATAAACCATGAAGTTTATCTTCTTGCTCTGCTTTGCACTTTTCCTCCCTGATTTTCAGATTTGCCTCTATGTCCACTTCCATGTCCTGCATTTGTTTCATAGTGGACGGGCTCCTCTCTCTTAAACGAAATTCTATTTCTGGGTCAAAAGCTCTTGGATAATGCACTAGAGCTAAATTAGGGGGAGTTCTAATATTCAAAGGCAAAGAATGATAAACTTGATTGAATCAATCATGAAATTGTTGAACAGACTCATTTGGACTTCTTTTTAACTGATTATATTCTTCAATGAGCGAGAGGAAATTAAGCTTGATCATCCATCTATCAAGGAAGAGTTTGGAAAACTGCTAAAGATTAGAAATGCTAGCCTCAGGCAATTCTTTAAACCAAGTCCTAACTTCGCTTTGCAAAGAAAGGGAAAAAAACCTGATACTAACATCCTCATCCTCCACTTCAAATATATTAAGATAGTCTTCAAAGGCTTGGATATGCTTTTGGGCAGTGATACCATTCTCTCCATCAAATCTTGGGAGATACTTAGGATGATTTTTGGGCAGAGGATTAAGCACGGGAGGCAAAACAAGAGGCTTATATCTGTCAGGAACTTTACGAGGCACGGGATTATGTACAGGGATTGGCTGAATGGGCTCAACATGAACAAGGATAGAATGATTGGCTTTGACATTTGTTTCCTCCTTGGCTGTATGATGATTTTCAACAACATTCGAAGGTTGCTGTTGTAATGTGCAAGGAGGCTTTTCAACAACATTTTCAAAAGGAAAATCATGAAAATCTAATTTAAAATCATTTTTAAAATACAATATACACAACAAAATTTTATGGAGGAGAAAGAACATGACCTCTTGGATAGCAATCCAAGTCAAAAGCCTGATCTGCTCATATATTTCTCTTGGGTTCATTTCTCTAATGGAGTCTTTATTATGAATATTATGTGGAGTTGCTAGGTGGATAAGTAAATTAACTTTGAAGGTCCTGATCTCTGTCCACCACACAGATCAGGACTAAATATACAATAAGAAACAAAATATTTTTAGATTTTTTAGATTTTTTTTATTTTTTGTGATTTTTCAAAACAAGTTTAGGACTTATTCGAAAGGAAAACTAATCAAAATGGGGATTTACAGTAATGAACAGATGATTTTCCCCAGTGGAGTCACCATTATGTTATCACTCAGGTTGTTCCCTTTGACTCCTAAGGGAATACGGCCAAGGTAACCACAAACCAAGCTTTGGACTGCAGGTCCTAGCCTACCAGCAGTCAGAGAGGGCTCTCTCTTTAGGATTTAACTTTGTTTAAGGGATGATTTTAGGCTAGATATGATGCACATGGGTTTTTATTTGGTTTAGTGGGATGGTTGATCTAATCAAGCAGAGTTGGCATGCAAAGTGTAAGAAGTTCAAACCATTGGGCATGGAGTCCATGAATGTGAACTGAAGGGTGTGTTTTCTTTGGTAGAAGAAGGGAATATGGGGCAAGATAGCTACACATGGCACAATGATTTATGATGGAACAAGGATGAAACAGAGGTCAGGGAATGAGAGGTAATTAAGGATCTCTCATCCAGCCAAAAAGGGAAAGTGGATGAAAGCTGAATAGGGCAATGAAGAATTCCCAGACAACATTCATATAATGAAGGAAATAGCTTAAACATGTGCAATTAAGAATGCATATTCATCACTAATTCAGAGGAAAACATGGAAAAGTTACAAGAATTGAACACAGAGGGCATGAAAACCAGTTCTGACCTATTCTTTCTTCCTGCAACTTAGATTATGATATATATATGGTATAGCTATGTATAAACTGATAAACAAGGGGAGGAAAGACTTATTGAACCGTGAGCAAGCACGAGAATTCCATACCAAGTTCTGCAGCCATTAAAAGCACAACCAGCCAGTTCATATGCAAGCATTCCAGCAATCTTTGATTACAGAAGTTCTTAATCTTTACAATGCAACTCTCAACTAAGATATCAACCAAACAACCCTCCAACCCCTATTACATTATTAAGGGCTGTATTTATAGGCAAAATATGTACAAAAAAGATCTTCTAGAAGATCTCAGGAATTAAATGCAGTTAACCTAACTTCTCTTGCAAGTAATGAAAAATATCTATCTAATGCTGCGCTGGGGGCGGCTGCTTCAAAAAATGAGGCTATCTGTCTTTTGTTGTTATGCGTTGGCCATTCATCATAACTACGCATTGGTCTCTATTCCACTACTCTTGAGTGGCTTTACTGTGCATTAACTATGGTCTGAGAGCCTTAAGTGGCTTCACTGCTTTCTTATGGCGGATCTGATACTCTTTGCCGCTTCATTGATACTCTTTAATTGAATATGGGCTTCTTCTTTTCTCTGATATGCTTAAAATTGTCGAATCGCCCCTTTTCTACCCTTTCGAGGGAAAAATGACTGCTGAAAAATGAGGTTTTCCATTTTGACCTATTTCCCTTAGCGATGCGCAATTAGTGCTTAGCGCTAATCGCGCATCAAAAACTGCCCCAGATTTTGATTTCGGGCCTTCTAAGCATCAAATTCGCCTTTGCGCGGTTTTCTTTCGGCAGATGACATCAGCATGACATCAGCGGTACGACGGGTGACGTCAGCATAACATCAGTAGTGGGACCCAGTACGGAGGGTGACGTACTGCTTATGTCATGTAGGGGGCTCCGCCACAGCCGGGAGGGCGACGCGTGGCGGGAGTACGACAGGAAAACCGCCCATCTCCCGGACGCTAACCATCGGCACATTAGGGCAGGAAAAGACCTGCCGACCATAGATCTTAGGGTGCGGGCAATCGGACGGCCGACAGGACAGGTAAGGCAGTGGAAGGTTAGGGACGGGGCCCGCGTGCCGTTTTATTGATTATTTAATTCGGCGGGGGGGGGAAACTTTAGAAAAGTAGGTTTTAAGTGGGGAAAAGGGAAAACATGAAATTGGAGGGAGGTTTTTTATGCCATGGAAGGAATCCAAAGGCACTGAAAGATGGATTTTTTTAAAACAAAGGAGGGTTCTTACTAAATTTCAGGCAAACTTAGTAATTCCGAAGGGATACTATATGGTTATTTTTCAACCACGGGGAGGGGATAAGTATATAGGGGAGTTGTTTAACATAGTTTTAGTAGGGGAAGGGGAGATAGATAGGGAGCTAAATAATAAAGTTAGGAGTTAGTGTGACTTGGTGGAGTGAAAATATAAGGGAAATGATGGATTGTGTAAAGATAAATTTTACACAAGAAATATGGCTTCTTTTCATTGAGGAAAGTCAAAACTTAACTTGACATTCCACACAAATGAGCTGAAAGCAGGACTTGTTGGGCAGATCCCAAGGTCCTCAAGGGGATTTTAGTAAATGATTACTAGGGGAATGAAGGGGAAGTTAGTCATGCTTGCACTATTGTACCATCAAGTCATTGCCGTGGTGCCAATGCCATAAATGAGATGAGTCCTCCTTGACAAGACCACACGTGATTACCAATCTGCTTCTGCAACCTCAAACTACCTACCCAGCCTAATACACCTAACATTCTTTCTTCTTTTGGTTTGGGTGCACTTGAATTAGCAACCTAGCTTTTCAACCTTTTTTCTTTTAACCGACCTCCTATCTACATCTATACTTATTTCATTCAAGGGCTCAGATTAGGCTTTTGAGCACCCTTGCTTCTCTACCTATCTAAGAATCTGCCAAGATCAAGCTGTTTGGATAGACCATGATTCTCTATATTCTACAACAGGAAATTGAAACCTAGGGAGACCAAGATTAAGCTGTTTGGACCTCCCTTTAACTGAAAATTCTTCAAAAATGGAACTTTTGCAGCATGAAAAGGATGAACATTTTTGGCACTTCCACTGTCAATCATGAAAAATGAATACCTGCTATGAGCAGGAGGCTAAGAAGGGGGGTATTTATAGCCAGGGGTGAAACTGACCCTTGTGGCTATTCAGCTACCCTCATGATGGTTCGACTTCCATGACTTTCCGATTTACATGGTTCTATGTTCAACAAGTGGGTCTCTTGGACTTCCTCATTACATAACATTGATTGACAACAAGCCCATAGTGGAGATGTGGGCAACATGATTCATGACTTGACTCGACATGACTTGACATGACAATGCTGGTGCATTCATGCTGCTATTGGAGTGCATGTTGAGCTAGAGTGCTACTGAGCAATGGACGTCTTCATGGTGTATCATAGATTCACCTCCTTATGGAAAAGTGCGTGGAGTCTTCAATGGTGCTTGGTTCGCTTGATGAAGCTCTAGCAAATTTTTCCTTTCTTTCATGTTGGAAGGCTTGATAGGCTCACTTTTTCACAAAGGTGCATGTTCATCACATTCAACTGCTTCGCATGCTTCATTTGTTTGTCCATTGGTGAACCTATCCACCTCCATGTACTCCATTGGTTCTTCCCGTTCGTCATCATGACATGTTTGTTGGTGTACCTGTACCTGTAGCCACTCATGACGAGATGACATCAAATCCAAAATGTCCTAGTCTACCATGACACAGGATCATTCAGATGTAGGTGATCGAGAGAGGCAGTAGGGCTATGATGCGAGATGATGGCTTTGGGAAACTGTTGATGAAAACTATGCAAGAGTCACTGAGGGATGGAGACAGATAATCTGAGTCGACAGTGACTGTTTGCAAGGTCTGGCTTGGCTGGGAGGAAAAACTATGCAAATTTTCGGAGGGATAGTGTAGGCTACAAGAGGGTAAGGTAGGCATGCTCTGTGCATTTTCTAGAATGAACAGTCAGTAGAGGCTAGACAGCCATATTTAAGCAATTTTCCAGAGGAACGGGCCACGTTGCATGAAGGGTTAACAGGCAGGGATTACGCAATTTTTCCGAGGAACTACCTCGGGGATTGGTAGTCAGAACTGGCTGCTAGGGTCATTGACAGCCAGGGATGCACACTTCCCAAAGGGAACTGCCAGTTGGCTACTATGGTCACTAGCATCTAGGCTTTCACAATTCCCAGAGGGAACTACCAGTTGGCTGTTGGGGTCACTAGCAACCAGAATTTTGTAATTCCCAGAGGGAACTGCCAGTTGGTTGCTGGGGTCACTAGTAGCTAGAATTGTGAAATTCCCAGAGGGAACTTCCAGTTGGATGATGGGGTTACTAGTAGCAGAAACTGTGCAATTCCTAGAGGTAACAAACAGTTTTCTACTTGCAGCTACTGGATAGGAAAACTGCACTAAGGCTGGAAGGTCGACCTATTGATCATCTCTACGCAATTTCTGAGCTGAGTTGACTGATGCACAACAAGAGGCCTACTCATGAGCACTGTGCAATTTCTAAGATGAACAGTTAGTTGATTGTCTAGGTGGCCATCATGAGTGCTACTTGAGTTGCTTGCGGGGAGCGCTACTCGAAGGAACTAGCTTGGTGCTTCTGCATTGTTCTGGTTGACAGTTGATCAAGTTGAAAGTAGGGTGATGGTCTGGCTGTTAGTGAGGAGTCTGGTCATCAAAACTTCAGAAAAAATGACTAAGTGTGTGAATAGTAGAAAGATGCATAGGTGATCATACAAACAGACACTCGCATGAATTGATGATGAAACGATTGAACCATCCACACACACATGTTCAACATGATTGATCGACGGTGCAAGTGACAAGCATGACACTCGTGATTGATCGTTCATGATCAAGATGACGCATGCATGATAGTGAATGTGATTCCATGTGTGAGTGCGATAGATTCTTTCATGGCGAGCACAATAAATGCATATGAAGCAAAGACTTTGAGCATAACCAAAACAAGGTCACAAGCATGACTTAGACATCAACATGCAAATACTTGAGTGCAATAAACAAGCAAGGCGAATGTAAAGACTCACATGAACTCACAGAGTGAACCCAAGTGTGTGTAGTCATCACGTGAAATTCTATGACGGAGGCTCCAAAATTGGTGCAGGCAAAAATTTTGGAGGGTGGTTGTAGTGCTACAACACTTGGCGACACACTGGTAGAACTCTAGCTTCTCTATTTTGGTTTGTTGCTAGCACAGGGCCTTGGTCTTTAGGGGAGTATTGAATTGCTATGTAGATTACTTTAGTTTCCCCACTTACCCCATGGATATACATGGTTCACCCTTTGCCAACTCAATAAAAAAAAATCAAAAGTTCAGCTTAGATCTGAGTGTTTCAAATCTGGGAAGGGTAGTTTAGTTCGCGAGTTGAATATTTTCAGAGTATATGTTTTCATCTCTAGTGTTGCTTTACTGCCAACAAACCTAGACAGTACCTTGGTGGAGTCACATAATAACACACACATTGCTCCACTCCCAGCGAGCCTAGTCAGTACCTTGGTGAAGTTGCATGCTTCACCTCTCAATGTAGGAAGCCTTTATCTTCTTTCACCTTTGTATTTTTAAAGAGAACTGTGCATATGCACTTATTTATTTTTGGGGTGGAAGAAGGATCCCAAATTATTGAGAGCAGAATAGGTTGTTCCTTTAGAGAAGAATATAATACCTATGACATAGGTTTTCTTGTTTAGATATTTTCACTTCTCCATTTTTACTAATTGGATTAGCTTCAACACACAAAGCAAAAGGTTTAGTACAGGCATGGGGTTTCCTAGTGTGGACACAGGTTCACGGTTGGACCAAATATTCCCTTACATATGGTTTGTATTTTCCGTCAGGACTTCATCGGCCAAAGGTTCTAACCAAGCACAAAGAAAACAGACACAAGATGGGCCATGTGCTACAGTGTCACAAGTCTCTTCAAATTTCAGCCACTTACTCTATTCAAAAGCTAGGATGTAGTATTTGGTGGCACTTATTTCCAGAAACAAAAATAGTAATATATCAACCAAACAAAATGAACATGAAAAAAATAGTAAGCAGAATAAACAAAGTGAAAGAAAAGATAATAAGCAAAACAAACCAATTGAAAACAACAAGTAGCAAGCAAAATATGTATATGGCACGGGCGTGGCTTGTCCTACTGAAACTAGTGTTTAGGACTTGGCCTTTGACAGGAAGATTATCAATCCTCCCATCAAGTGATTGCAAATGATGCGTGTGTGAGCCAATTTTCTCGTGGACCAATGCCGGTCCACCAGGCTCCACTACCGGAACCTAGTGGCATTCCAAAAGACCTTCAATTAAAGACAACACCACTGTTTTAGGTACTGTGTGCAACATGGGCTCGAATGATGGCACGGGGTAATTGTTTTTACTTCAAGAAGGGTTCAAGTTTTTGACATCAATGCGTAAGTGATCTTCCCAGATTTCTTATGTGTAGGATTTGAATTAGAAAACCAAGTATGATGACGAACTTTGCAAGTAATCCAAACACTTAAAATGTTAGTCAATCTTTTCGGCAAAAGGAGGACAAATAACATGTATGTGTTACCTATTCTTTGCTGCAATGGCTTGTCTCCTCCTTTACCTTGAATCTCACATTGGATTGCTCAGGGGCAATGGGTGCTCAGGTCATCATCTACTCGTGTAGACCCATCTCAGTACTATTATATCAAGTGGTCAACAGTTGGTTGCTGCTGCAGTGTGTAACTTGTACGAAGATTGGCCATCTTTGGATCATAGTGGGTTCCCAGGTTGCTTTGTTCATTCATGGTGTGGGTCCTTCATGTGTTCAGCACGAGTGCTTCAACATCATAGCCTTCAGTATTCAAGAAACTTGAAATCATGCATGGTTCATTATTTTGGATGGCTGAGATACACTTGGACCTTGAGCCATTATGTGTTCCAAATTTGCAAAGACTGATGGCCCATAGCGTGTTTGTACATGGACCATTTGGTGTGTTGGTATTGCTGCTACTACCATTGTTGCTACTACTACTTCTAACAAAAGAACACACTATACAAGTTTCATTATCATCAGTTGGGCGAGGAAGGAGTCCCAACTACTTGTCTGACGATGTTGAAGTAGGCTGTGTAGGATAACACTCCAATGTCTTTCCAGGAGGTAGTTTCCAAACATGAGTTCTGTGAAGGCCAATGGTTTGTTCTCATCATCAAGGGGAGTGACATTATGTTTTATGTAACTCTCGAATAACACCTGTATTTGTTTGGATATTCCCTTGTACGAAAGCCACAGGTGAGACCAATCTGTAGAAAAGTATCCATCTATCTTGTTGGACCAATCTCTACTGAGTAGTAGACCATATGCTTCTGGTATGTCCACAACAACTATGTTGATGCACTGGTGGACTCGACTATCATCAGATAGTCAGATGATTACATCTCGTATTTCACCAATGGATGGTACTGATGTTCTGTCAAGTTGGATGATTCTCACAGATGTTTCACGCCATCGTGCATTGATATTCTTAGCAATGGAGAGCGGCATGACATTGGTTGTCACGCCAGAATCAATGAAACAATTATGGACATTGTAGTTGAAAACTTAAAATGAAAGTAGGAATGGGGGGAATCGTAAGCTTTCTTCTTCCATCCAGAGTGTATTTAGCACATTGGATAGTGATTTGGGAGGTGTGCATGCTCCCTTGATGCTAGAGGTCACGTTGTCTGTTTTTGTTTGTCCCAATGCGCGCAACAGGATATCTCGTTGGCTCTGGACTTTGGCTAACTCGAACAAACTGATTTTCACTTGAGTTTTCTTCATGTCATCGACTATGTTGTAATCCAGAGGTGGTAGACTCACCGAGGTGTCCGGGGTGGAACAGATTCTCATGTTGTCTAGCGGATTGCTCTGCAACTTTCTACTCGCATATGTGTTCTTATCTGCTGCTGTCTTCCTGGACTTGCTTTGTGTTTGTTTCTTTGAGGCAGTTGGTGGATCAGCCTTGTTTATCAGTTATCTCACTTTCTCTTGCATCTCCTCAAGTGTCAGGGGAGCCCCATTTACCACATGCCCAGAACTTGGTACTTCATTAGGTGCAACCTCTTCATTATCATCAGTGTCTTCCGGCTACTCCTATATGTCGCGATCCACATAAAGTGTATGAGTATATACAAAGGTAAAAACTCACTTCCAATCTAAATAAGAGTTCTCGGGGTGAATTCTTCATGGAGGGAACAGTACTTAGGATCAACGCATTGATTGAGTTGGAACATAGGCTTCTACACAAATTTGGAACCGAATTGGTTGTTTCTTGATGAGCTGGTTGATGAACTACTCGTCTATCTCTGTCTATGAAGATGACTGTTCATGAATGTGTCTGTCTTCCATTTCTTGAGTTCAGACATTTTGGTGGCCAAGTTCTTGATAAGGCGAGTGAGGGTCTCAATGTTAGTTTCTTCCTTGTCTCTGCCTTTGCTTGTCGTTGCTTGGGGCTTTCTGCTCGTATCCTTGGAGCCTTTCGTTGTTTCATCATCCTTGATGACTTGAATGGCATGCAAGTCTTTCTTAACAACAATAGCCTCTTCACAACTTTCTAACAGTGTTGGCTTCACAGCTCACTTTACGAACTATGCAATGGTGGTTGGCAGTGCAGATGTGTAATAGTAGACAGTGATGAAGTCATGAGGTTTGGTGTCTAATGCAAACTTTTTCAAGATACATGTAAACTTCAGATTCAAATATTTCACTTCCTCTTTTCCCTCCATCTTGAGGTTTCCCAATTCTTTGAGTAGCATGGTTGGAGTCTTGTCATCAGCAAACTTTTCAAGGAATATACGTTTGAAAAAACCCCAATTCTGTATAGAGTTGGGTGGGAGGTTGTGATACCAAGAAGTTTCTCGGCCATCCAAGGCACATGGAAACAATCTACATGCTACATCATCATAACATACCTCAAGGGTTTTTAGTTGTAGGTGGAAGTTGTCTAAGTGTTCTTTTGCCTTCACCTTGCTGTCAGGGTTAAACTTGATGTTCATTTTCTCCACTCGCTTCAGCATCTTATGTAGAACATCTAGGAGAGCCAATGATCCTTGAGTCATCCATTCAATATTTGGGTCAGCCATCTCTTCATCCTCTTTGTCCACTTCGTCTTCTTCCTATCCTTCGGAATTTGATGGTTCTGGATCTGAGTCTATCGGTTTGTCTCTGCCTCGACTTTCTTCGCTACCTTCCCCTCCACCTCTTATACCAGACAGAGTTTGATCCCAAGGCCACAAGAGTGCCTTGTTCATCTTCAAAGAAGATTGGAGGTTCCTCTCTGTCTTCAATAGCTTCTTCCAAACCTTCAAGAGTAGCAAGGACTGCTTCTTCCACCAATGATACAACAACCCCTATGGGAGTGGCTTTTGGCTTCTTCGATGCTTGTGGAAGATACTGTATGCCTGGGATCAGTTTGAATACTTTCTTGAACTGGTGAGTGATGGGACAGATGGAGTGAAGGTGTTGATATGAAATCTCATGTTCAATTCTAGGAGGTGAGGAGTAACCAACTGTTGAGTCATGAGAGAGGGAGTGGTGAGTTACTGCCTTGACCAGATGGTTAATGAGTGAGTGTGAGGGGAATTTCAACCATGTACAACTGGCTACCCTCCTTCTAGCACCAGAAATGTTGATGATATTGGACCTACCAACATTCAGGGGATCACCCCAGTATGAAGTCCCAAGTAGACCTCACATCGTTTGGTGTGGGAGTCCCATTCGGTATGATGGCCCAGTTTCCATTGTCTTAAGGATTTGCCTAAAGTCTTTCTTGTTAGCACAGGAGAGTGGTTCACTTTGTCTTTGAGAAGTGAGGTTCGTGTGCCTAGTGAGTGTAAGTGTACTTGTGTCAATGGTTCTTTCCCTGTGAGGGGAAGAAGGTGAAGGTGAGTTCCAGGTTGAAAGGGATCAGTCCCAACTCAGCTAGGAACACACAACACAAAGGACATACATAGCTTCTAGTGGAGCATTCCACTCAGATGTGGCAGTCACAACATACAAGGTAAGATAATACATATAGCACTCATGGATCAGTCCCAGATGAGTGAAACGGCTATTACAACAAGGTTCATGTGAAAGGTATGTTTGATGTCCAAAAGAGAAATCAACACGGACAAGACAACATTAACATCATATACAACACATTTCCATTAATATATTATGCATTACAAAACATGAATCAGTTCATATGTAAAACACATGGTTAAGGCAACATGCATTACAGGTGTTAAAGATCAGTCTCACAAAAAATGGCAATGTTTGTGCTTTATTCTGGCTTGGGTCTGGGATTGAGGGTGAAGGCTTATCTTGCTGGCTTCTGGCTAGGCTCTGGCTTCATCTAAGGTAATGTTGTGTCATGCCGTCTTTGCCCCATACAACTTGAGCTATTCCCCTTCATCTTAGCCCATAAAACTTGAGTACCCTGATGTGTGAAAACGTGTTGGCCCATTGACAGGGTTCTGAATTAAGCGAAAGTTCCAAGACACGTCGTTACACCATACATCACTAACCCATCAGTGAGGCATTGGAGCCACTACTTACTCCTCAAAGAAAATATTACAGACTCTCTTGGCTATGTGGGAGGAGCTGAGGTGAAAAGTCCTTTCATGTACAAATGAGGGGGGTATTTATAGCCAAGGGTGAAAATGACCCTTGTGGCTGTTCGACTACCCTCATGACCATTCGACTTCCATGAATTTCTAACTTACATGACTCTATGTTCAACAAGTGGGTCTCTTGGACTTCCATGTTACATCACATTGATTGAAAACAAGTGGAGATGTGGGCAACATGACTCATGACTTGACATGACAATGCTGGTACATTCGTGCTGTTGCTGGAGTGCATGTCCAGCTAGAGTGCCACTGAGTGATGGATGTCTTCATGGTGTATCATAGCTTCACCTCCACATGGCAAAGTGCACAGAGTCTTTGATGGTCCTTGGTTCGCTTGATGAAGCTCTAGCATGTTGTTCCTTGCTTTCATGCTGCAAGGCTTGACAGGCTCACTTGTTCGCGAAGGCGCATGCTCGTCAAGTTCATCCACTTTGTATGCTTCGTTCGTTCATCTATTTGTGAACCTGTCCATCTCAACGTGCTCCCTTTCTTCATCTCGTTTGTTTTCTTGACATGTTTGTTTGTGTACATGTACCTGTAGTCACTCATGACGAGATGACATCAAATCCAAAACCTCCTACTCTACCATGACACATGATCATTCAGATGCAGGTGACTGGGAGAGGTAGCAGGGCTGTAATGCGGGATGATGGCTCTAGGCAACTGCTGATGAAAAATTTGCAAGTGTCAATGAGGGATGGAGACAAACAATCTGAGTCGACAGTGACTGTCTGTAAGGTCTGGCTCGACTAGGAGGAAAAATTGCGCAAATTTTTGGAGGGACAGTCCAGGCTGCAGGAGAGCAAGGCCAGCATGCTCTACGCATTTTTTGGAATGAACAGTCAGTAGGGGATGGACAGCCAGATTTGTGCAATTTTCTAGAGAAACAGGTTGGGTTGCATGAAGGGTCAGCAGGCAGGGATTGCACAATTTTTTCAAGGAACTGCCTGAGAGACTGGCAGCCAAGACTGTGCAATTCCCAGAGGGAACTACTAGTTGGTTGTTGGGGTCATTGGCAGCTAGACTTGCACAATTCCTAGAGGGAACTTCTAGTTGGCTGTTGGGGTCACTGGTAGCCAAACTTGCAAAATTCCCAGAGGGAACTGCCAGTTGGCTGCTCGAGTCACTGGCAGCTAGACTTGCAAAATTCCCAGAGGGAACTGCTAGTTGGCTACTGGGGTCAATGGTAGATAGACTTGCATAATTCCCAGAGAGAACTGCCAGTTGGCTGCTGGGGTTACTGGAAGTAGAAACTACACAACTCCTGGAGGGAACAGGCAGTCTGCTATTGGGATCTGCTGGCTAGGAAAACTACAATAAGGCCCAAAGGTTGGCTACTGATCATCTCTATGCAATTTTTGAGCTGAGTTGACTGATGGGAAGCAGGAGTCCTGCTCATTAACATTGCATAATTTCTAATATGAATAGTCGGTCGACTATCTAGGTGGCCACCATGGGTGCTGCTTGGGTTGCTTGTAGGCAACACTACTTGGTGCTTCTACGATGTTCTGGTTGACAGTTGATAAAGTCGAAAGCAGGGTGATGGTCTGACTGTCAGTGAGGAGTCTGGTCATCAGAACTTTAGCAAAAATCACTAAGTGTGTGAATAGTAGAAAGATACATAAGTGATCATACGAACGCACACTCGCATGACTTGACGACAAAATGATCGATCCATCCATACACACATGGTCAACATGACAGATGACGATGCAAGTGACAAGTATGACACTCATGATTGATTGTTCATGATCAAGATGACGCTGAGCGATAGTGAATGTAACTATGTGTGTGAGTGCGCCATATACTTTCATGGCGAACACAACAAACACATAAGAAGCAAAGACTTTGAGCATAACCATAACATGGTTGCAAGCATGACTTAGACATTAACATGCAGAGACTTGGGGGCAATAAATAAGCAAGGTGAATGTAAAGACTCGCACGAGGTCATGGTGTGAATCCATGTCTATGTAGTCATCAAGTGAAACTCTCCAAGAGAGGCTCTGAAATTGGTGCAGGCCAAAATTTTGGAGGGTGGTTGTAGCCGCTACAACACTGCAGAATAACCTGTGGTGTTCCAATGAAGCTAACTGGTTCGTGGGGTTTGGAGGCATTATAACAATTCTTCCATGCTTCCTCCTCGAGTCTATAAAAGGTACCACTTAGCCACTAATAATGAATCCTTACAAAATGGTATTTGAAAACATTCCTTGGATTGTACGGATTGAATTCCAAACAACCGAATGCAAATTTATCTATTTCCTTTCCTTTGGTGTCTGCAAATTTGAGATTCTTGATTTTACACAATCTGATCTACATAGGAAGAGCGGGCCAAGGTGTTATCTTCTTCCTATGTAGAGCTACTGACAACCTTGTGGAGAGATGGTACACAACTTCTTGCATGAATAATTTATCAGTGACATACATCGGCAAAAGATGCAGAGAATTTTGTCTGTTGAACACTCTAAGGAAAGTGTCATCTAGTGAGCCAAACCAATTTTATATCTCTGATATTGCTCCCATTTCCCAACTTGACATGAAAAGTTGATCTTTCTCAAAGATAAACTTGTATAATGGAATGAGGAAGTGATCTAAAATGGAGCAGATTAGTAATGTTGTGCTAATTCCCCATTCAAAATAAAACCCAAGATGCTTATCATTTACTTATCAAGTGCTTAATGATTCACCATGTTTGCTTAATTAACTTATTCCCATGACAATTTCTTATGTAAATTTTATAAACAATTTAACATAAAACATATGCTGAACAATGGAAAAATAAAAGAAATTAACATCAAAATACAACATACAACACAGAGATTTGATTAGGAGTTCACCTCTCTTGGGCTACGTCTCCTTTGTCCAGCTTCCAATGCTTGGGCCTCTATATTATTCTCAAAATTGCAACAAACATTCATTTACAATGCTCAAATTCCTCTAAAACCTATCTTAATGAGTTCTGAATACTCAAAAATGGCTATCTAGCCTCTTTTTACATCCAATTTGGATACGAATTGGAGAAGTTATGACTTCTCCTAGTTCTCCCACTATTTGTTCCACAAATTGCTCCAAAACTGACATAATCCCACAAATATGCTCCAAAATCTACTAACTAAGCGAGAATTTGGCCACACCATGGGCCATAATCTACCAGCCATATCGGAAATCACAATCGTCGTAAAAACCTAGTGGATGGTCTTGTAAAAAAAGTAGCGATTGTGCGATGTGATATTGGCGGACTCGATGGGAACATACACTGTGGCTCATAAATGTATCGTGTCTGGGAACTTATCGCTCAGCGTAATCAGCGGAGAACCGGGTTCTTAAAGTCTGCGACCTTTTTTTTCCTGTGATATGTGATTACGATATCGCATCGGAACCCAACCTGCCAAGGGCCAATTTTCGTAATACCTTCCCCTCGCCAATTGCGATTGTGATTTTTTATTGCCTTATTGCATCACAACCTTGGTTGTCCTAGGGCCGATTTTGTAATGCCTTTCCACCTGTGACTGTGATTAGCAAAATTCAAGGGCCAATGATATCCTGCCACTTGGCGCATCCTCATTCGCTAAAGACCTTACCACATCGTCCCAATCATGCCATGTAGACAAGTCAAACTTGAACTTTGACTTGCTCTAACTTTTGGATACGAGTTCAGAATTGAGTGTCATTCACACCGTTGGATTCAAAATGAAGAAATCTTTGATTTCAAGCTGAGTTTGAAAAAAATTTGACGCTTTGAATTTTGAGCATAAACTTGAGCACTTGATCACTCCTCCTCATTCAATATTATATTCAGTTATTGAAAAGATGAGGGTACTATTCCCTCGCCTTCCCCTCTTTAATCCATTTGGCCTTTGATGGGTTTGTACCTTTGAGATCCACTCAAACATAATTAAAATTTCCCCTCTTTGATGACCTTGTTCTTCTTTCAAGTATGGTGTCTTGCTGAAGCTCATCAAGAAATTCTGGAGAAAAATTTTCAATTGATAGAATCTATACAATTTCTCCTTGATCTTCAATCAAAGGAAGCTCATACAATCTCAAATCTTCAACATTAACAACAGAATAAATTTTCATATATGAAGGAAAATCAAGCTTGAAAGCATTATTACCAATATTTTCCAGAATTTTAAATGGACAATAACAAATTGGTTTCAGCTTTTTACCTTCACTTTGAAGCCTTTCCTTGCTAATGTTTAGCCAAAATTCATCACCTACTTGAAACTAATGATCCACACAATGCTTATCATCCCTTGCCTTATACTTGCCTTGACTCTTTTCTAGTTTTTCTTGAACTGTTTTGTGAATCAACTGAATTTTCTCAATGAATTTCTTTTCTCTATCTATGTCTCTATGTCCATCTATAGCTACATCTTTCTCCAAGATCAAATCCAAAGGTAAGTTAGGAAAATAACCAAGACATGCCTCAAAAGGAAAAGTTAGAGTAGAAGAGTGTTTTTCTCAGTTGTAAGCATGTTGAATATAATGCAATTGTTCATCCCATAACTTAGGATGTTTGTTGCATTATCCTCTTAGAAAATGAATAACTGCACTATTAACCACTTCAGTTTGACCATCTGTTTGTGGATGGAAGGTTGGGCTTTTCTTCAATTTGGTGTCCACCAAGTTCCATAAATTTAACCAAAAATTCCCAACAAATTAGGAATCACAATCACTTACAATAGAAGTAGGTAATCCAAAATGAACTCATACATTTGGAAAGAAAATTTGAGCTAAAAATTGTAATTTTTTTTTACATGGAATTAGTATGCACATCTTTCTGAACCTATCCACAACTACATACAAATAATCATGAACTTTTCTTGATAAAGGAAGACCTCCTACAAAATTCATAGAAACACTCTCCCATGGACGTGAAGGCACTGGAAGTGGTGCGTACAATCATAGTTTCCTATTACTAGGCTTACTGACTACACACAATGAACAACCTCTGATAAAACGTGACACACTTTCAAGAATATGAGGCCAGTAAAAATACCACTAAATATTTGCCACTATTTTACTTACACCAAAATTTCAAGCAATAAGAGAAGTGTGTGCTTCCCTTGTGACATTTACTCTCTCTCCCTGTGGAACAAAAAATTTTCCCAAATGATACAACAAATTATCATGTACATGATAGTGTAATTCCTCAACTTGGTGGCCTTGACTCAAGTTTGAATATACCTCTTGAAAGTCAGTATCATGTGTGTATTGTTCAACATAAATTTCAGGCAAAACAAAATTATTCTTGAGTAAAATGGTTGCATTAACAACCGGTCTAGAAAGCATATCAACAACTATGTTATAAATACCTTTCTTGTACCTGATTACCAAGTGGAATTGTTGTAAGAATCCCATCCAATGAAAGTGCCTTGATTGCTGTAATTTTGTTTGAGATTGCAAATATTGCAAAGGTTGATGATCGGTGTGAATAATGGCTTCTTTTCCCGTTAAATAATACTTCCATCTCTTCACACTTTGCACCAATGAGTAAATCTCTTTATCATTTGTAGGATAGTTAATAACAATGCCATTCAAAATCTCAGAATGAAATGAAATGGGCTACCATGTTGTAAAAGAACTACACCCATGGCGTAGTCACTTGCATCTATTTGTATTTCAAATGGTTGCTTCAAATCCTGTAATGCTAAAACTAGGGCTGAACTAAACTTTTGTTTTAAAGCATCGAATGATTTTTTTTGTTTGCCTCCCCACTCGAAGACAACCTTCATGCTAGTCAAAGCATGTAGTGGAGCTACTATGGAAGAGAAATTGGCGATGAACTTCCTCCAATACAACATTGCTCCTAGAAAACTCCTTACTTTTGTGACTGATTTGGGTATTGGCCAATTCACAATGACTGAAAATTTAGAGGGGTCAATCGTCAGCTCACCTCCTCCAACTATGTGGCCCAAATACTCTAAGGAAATTTTCCCCAAATTCAAATTTAGACATCTTCAGAAATAATTGTTCTTTTCTCAAGACATCCAACACTTTCCTGACATGCTTGACATGCTCTTCTCGTGATTTGTTGAATATCAAAATATCATCTAAATAGATAATTACAAACTCATCAATAGATCTTATAACATCATTCATAACTCTCATGAATGTAGCTGGAGCATTGCAAAGATCGAAAGGCATAACCAACCATACAAACAATCCCTGTTTGGTTTTAAAAGCAATCTTCCAAATATCCTCCTTAGTTATTCTAACTTGATGCTATCCACTTCTCAAGTCTAATTTAGTGAAATATTTTGCATTCTTCAACTGATCTAGAAAATCACCTTTTCTAGGCAGTGGGTATCAATTCTTTATGGTAATTTTGTTCAAAGCTCGATAGTACACACACATGTGCCAAGTTCCATATTTCTTGGGTACCAAAACAATTGGTGAACCACATGGCATAGTAGAGGGGTAAATTAAACCTTTATCTAACAATTCCTGGACTTGTTTCTTAATTTCTAAACTTTCCAGAATTGACATTCGATACATACCAATGTTTGGGAGTGGACAGTCTTGATGTAGCTAAATTTCATGTTGAATTCCCCTTTTTGGTGGAAACCCCTTTGGTTCTTGAAACATATCTCCATATTGATTGACCACATCAACCAATTCATCTTTCATGATCACGTCACAACCTATAAAAGATTCATGCTCCGTGTCATTCTTCTACTTGATTATAAGGAGCACAAGACTCTTGCTAGAATTGATGAGTCACTTCATTTTCCCTACACTTGCTAAAGACAGATTAAGGTTTCTATGATGGACCCTCACAATATACTCCACTCCATATTTTAACGAATGATATTTTTTCTCAAATATATGGAAAATGGTTTTCCTTTCATTCATATACGAGCTTCCCAACACAATTCCAGAAATATCCAGTGGCACTACATCTAATTCGACTTCATCAACAAAATTAGCAATAATAGAAAACCTAAAAACACATTTCCTTGTGACCTGAAGATTGGCATCCTTAGTTATCCAACCCAATGGATACAGTTTATGATGAGGCACAATTTCTAGATTCAACTTCTTCACCAAGTCTATAGAAAATAAATTTGCATGGGATCCACTGTCAAACAATGTATTAATCTTGGTGTGTTTGGAAATAACTCTGATATGGAACAACTCAATTATTTTTTCCTCATTTGGAACATCGTTGGAGTTATTTTTTGTGCTGGTGCTTGCCACGACTTCCTCTTTTCTTGTTTTTTCCATGACTTTTCCTTTAGTGACTCTGGCTACAATATTTTCTTCATCATCTGAATCAGAACCCAAGTCTTGTTGTACATCAACGTTTGTCTTCTATTTCCTTTTATTGTTAAATTTCTTCGGTCTTAATTCAGGAAGAAGCTTCCAACAATGCACTTCATCATGGCCCTCTTTGGAACAATTCTTGCACATGGGTTTCTCCCCTTCTTTCTTAGTAGAATCTTTTTTCTTTTGCTTTCCTTTAAAATTATTTCCATTTCCACCACTCTAGAATGGCCTCTTCTTACCTTCTTCTTGTACATTTTTCCCTCTTGCTTCGATGTGTGTAGCTTGAACATAGACCTCATCAAGATTCGTGGGATTAAACATAAGAATGGTATGTCAAAGATAGCTATGCAAACCTCCTATCTATTTCAGCAAAGTATCTTGTGACTACAAGTCAACTCCTAGTATAAGAGCTCTTCTCCTAAACTCTTGAGTATACTCTTGCTCATTTTGACCTTCTAACTGTCTATTTTTCCAATTCATGATAGCCTTTTGTATATGGGCTAAAGGGTAGAATTGTCTTTTTATAACAGTAATGAAATCATACCAAGTAATAGAGATCTTACCATGTTTTTTTATCTCATCTTGAGTCTTTTCTTCCCACCAAATGAGTGTTGTACCCTCCATTCCCAATGAAGCCAACTAAATTTTGATATCTTCCTCTTGAAGGTTCTGAATTCTACAATACACCTCCAATTAACGAATCCAGTTATCCATCTTTTCTGCATTAACTTCTCCATTGTACATAGGCAACTCGAATTCAACATCAATCTTTAGAAAAGGTTATTTACCAGTTCCTTTTGTAGAATGATGATGAGTATGAGTAAGGGTTGTATTAGTGGAAGAGTGTGAATATTCTTTTGAAGTAGAAGATGAAGAAGATGGTGGAGAGGGTGGAGGCTTGTCTCGATTCCCATTACCTCATTTTCCATTACCTCCTCTTGAAGAACCTTCTCCTTTGGGAGGTTTGGAACTTTCTCCTTAAGAAATCCTTTTTGAAGGCCTTCTCATCTTCTGTCATGATAGGTTCTCCTTCACAAGACATGGTGTCTGAAAAATCAACTGCAACTTTTGCAACCTGAGGATGTACTGGTGTAGAAGACTTTGGAAACCTTGCTCTTCTTCCACTTGACCCAACTTCAGGGCTTCCAACCATCTTTCCTTCACCTCTTTTGAGTTTTAACCTTGTTAGCATGACACAAAACTAGAAAACAATTAAATCCTTCTTTTGCACAAGCAAGTCTAGTAAGAAATGACCAGTGCTCTAATACCAACTTGATCTGAAATGGAGTAGATTAGTAATGCTATGTTAAGTCCCCATTCAGAATAAAACCCAAGATGCTTATCATTTTCTTATCAAGTGCTTAAGGATTCACCATGTTTTCTTAGTTAATTGATTCCCATGAGAGTTTCTTATGTAAATGTTATAAACAATTTAACATAAAACATATATTGAACAACAACAAAATAACATCAAAATACAACACAAAACACAAAGATTTGGTGAGGAGTTCACCCCTCATGGGCTACGTCTTCTTGGTCTAGCTTCCAATTCTTGGGCCTCTCTATTATGCTCAAAATTACAAAAAAGTGTATTTACAATTCTCAAATGCCTCTGAAGCTTGTGTCAATGAGTTCAGAATACTCAAAAATGGTTATCTAGCCTCTTTTTACATCCAATTCGGATAAGAACTAAAGAAGTTATGACTTCTCCTAGTTATTCCACTATTTGTTCCACAAATTGCTCCAAAGCTGACATAATCCCACAAATATGCTCCAAAATCCACTAACTGAGAGAGAATTTGACTACGACACGGGCCATAATCTGTCGATCATATCGTAAATCACAATCGGCATAAAAATCGAGTAGATGATCTTGTAAACAAAGCGACGATTGTGAGATGCGATATCAGTGGGCCTGATGGGAACTTAAACTGTGGCTCATAAATGTATTACGTCCGGGTGCTTATCGCTCATCGCAATCGATTGAGAACCAAGGTATTAAAGTATGCGGCCTTGTTTTCCTATGATATGCGATTACTATATCTCATCGCAAGCCAACCTGTTGACGATCGATTTCTGTAATAACTTCCCCTCTCTGTTTGTGATTACGATTTATGATTGCCTTATCACATCGCAATTGTGGCTGTTCTAGGGTTGATTTTGTAATGCCTTTCCACCTGCAGCTACGATTAGCAAAATGCGAGGGCTGATGGTATCCTGCCACGTGTCACCTCCTCATTCATTGAATGCCTTGCCACATCATCCCAACTACCACATAGACAAGTCAAACTTGAACTTTGACTTGCTCTAGCTTCTGCATACGAGCTCGGATTTGAGTGTCGTTTATGCTGTTGGATTCAGAATGATGAGCTCTTCGATTTAAATATTATTTTGAAAAAATTCTAACACTTTAACTTTTGAGCATATACTTGAGCACCTAATCGGGAAGTGATTAGTCAACTTTTCCATTCCTCCTTTATTGCTGCACTCTGAAAGTGGTTTGCAATAAATGTGCATGATAGGCTCTTGTGGTGTCCAAGTCTAATTCATGTTAGGGAATGCATTGTGGTCACAAATTGCATCCTTTAGATAGGTAGACATGTAAAATATAGCTTTCTTGCCCTTGGGAGGACTATGGGCATTAGATACATGGATCCACAATTGTTGACCCAACAATTATTACTAGTTGAATGGTATTCCTTCGTTCACAACCTCTCTCACTAAGAATTCTCACCTTGCAAGGAAGATCTTAGTCCTCTATTGTCCATAAATTTTGCAACATAGAACTATCAAGTGTTGATAGTCCCTCCTAAGAGATTTTGTCTTATAGGTATTAGTGGGTGTCTAACAGAAATTTTCTGGCTCTTTCACCCAACTTTTGACGATGTCCTTTGTGCTTAAATAGCTGGTGGAAGCATAAAAGTAAGAATCCATTAGTGATTCCTACTCTGGAAAATGATACATGAGATGATAATATGTTGCTAGGAAATAAGCAAGCCTTTGTCTGCTGGCATTCTTCAAAGCCATAGTCTTTGGATCTGAATGAGAAACTATCCAACTAACAACATATGCACATGGGAAATATGGATACCTACATGCAACCTTATGTAACCATGACTTTTGGACATTGATATACACCTATTGGTCTTAAAGATATGCTTTGAAGCTTCTTTCTGACAATGTTTCATTCACTTTATACCATGTGATATATGATTGTTTCTTTATGCACAATTAAGTATCTAAGTAAATTAGAAATTTCATTGACATACTCTCAACTTCCTCCTCGATGCTACTTTTTGTGGTATCCTTTGATGTAGATCTCTTTGGTGCCATGATTTTAGTGACTGATGAAGAGAAGTGCTCAACAACTACAATACCTATAGGAGAAAATACAGTCATGGCAAAGACAAATTAGCTTCAGCAAATTGACTCTCGAATAAATATCACAGTAGCAACCACTAGAATTACAAGGAAAATTGTGCAATTCTTGAGGTGAAGGAGGGAGACTAGATGCCTGAAATATGCATTGTGAAGTCTCAGAAGCCAGTGGTCCAACTTGAGGCTAGAGACTGCAAAATGCGCAGTTCTTCTTCAACAGACTGACGTGAAGAATTTACATTGCGCAATCTCAATGGCAAAGGTACATGCTTGAGCCTTGGAACTATGCAATGCACATTTGGGAAAGTGAGGTACTACACATTGCGCAACCTTAAAGGCTAAGCTTCCAGCTTGAGCCCTTGACTTGCGCAATGCCCAACTAGGCAAAGCAACTGTTGGCCAAGGGAAGGGAAGATAGGCTCATAGAGGGTAAGGGAAACTGGAAGATATAATTGACAGTGAAAGTTAAAGTACATATCTCACTAAGGATAGATATATTAGTGAAGATTAAGTGCAAAAGATCATAATGTAAAAGGAAAACAAACATGCAAGGAGAATCGCCAAAACAACAACCACTAATGGGAAAAAACAAGAAAAATTATGTGACACTTGTAAAAGGTGAACGATGAACCAAACCAACACTTGTACAAGCTAATATAATTTAAAATTATAGAAACCATGAAAATAAACAAGCAAAAAAACACTCACATAAGAGAAATAACAAAAAGCGATAAATTAAAAGTGACAAAAGACAAACTCACCCAGAAAAGCACCACAAACTCCGTCGAAGGCTACTTGATCTCCTGTAGAAAGCTAGAGCTCCAAGGTCAAATGTACCAATGAGCTCTAAGGGCATCCATTATATATATATAGATTGTAGATTATGGTTTATGGCGTGCATGCCTAAAATGAAGGAAACAACTACACTTGGTGAAATTCCAAAAATAACAAGCTGTGTCATCCTTCGGGAAGGTAATTATCCACTCCCTATTTTCTAGGGATGCCTTTTGCTTTTTAGATTTTTTGGAAAACTATCCATTCACACTGCCAAGGAAGATTACACAGTTCCAAACCACTGGGAAACTTTTTGACTCAATGAATTACACATTTTATGAGTTGAAGAGATGCTTTGCATAGTTTCTAAGCTCAAGGTTAGCCTTCCATCCATAATTATGCAATGTATGAGCTCAAGGAAGAACTACCATCTTGGATTGCACAATTCCAATCATCAAGGCTAGCCTTCCTTCCAAGATTGTGTAGTTTCTAGAGGCAAGCCTAACAATGCTGCAAGGCCAAGTCAAAAGCTTGCTTATGTCTAAAAGACATCAAACCAGGATGAATGCATCACAAGTGAAGCATTAAACTATAAGTATTTGTCACTGAATGAATACTTGACGATAATGAAATATAGGATCTTGTGGACAAAAGGAAGGCTCAAAAATAAAATCATGGGCACAATTTTGGAGGGTGGTTGTAGCAACTACAACACTTGGAAAAACACTGGTAGAACTCCAACTCTCTGTATGGATCTTAGCTCATGTAAGACATGTTTAACTCTTCAGGAAGTATTTTTTAGTTCATTGATCACCATATCTTATTTACTTAGCTTAAGTTAAAGATATAATCCCTACTATTTTCTTCATCGGCGACACAATTAACAAAATCAAGTCAAACTTAGTTGCTTCAATTGGGGATGGGAGTATATAGATACACAAGTGAAGCAAGATTTTTAGAGTCTTGATTTTCATTTCTATTGTTATTCCACTGCCAGTGAGTCTGGACAATAACATGACAGAGTCACTTTAGGGACACAAAAATTGATGCACTTCCAGTGAACCTGGATAGTACCCCGACTGAGTTTCTTGCTTCACCTCTCTGTGCAGAAATCATTTCTCTTCTTTCACCTATTATTAAATTTTATTTTTTTTTGCTTAAATAACTATGCATAGGAACTTATTAATTTAATGAGGCAGAAGAGGGATCCTGACTTATTGAGAGAATAATAGGTTGTCCCTTCAGAGAAGAATATTTATACACCTCTGAAATATAGTTCACTTGTTAAAGTTTCCCCTCTCCTTAATCTACTCAACTTAGTTGATGATTAGGTACTCAAAAAAATAACCCAAAGTTAAAAGTTATTGGATCGGTGCGGAACCTGGACAACTGCATAGTGCTCATCATCTTGAATTCGACGCAACTCGTTTTTCACAAAACAGACTCTGTATGACTCCATAAACGAATTTTTTTCACTTTCCCAAATAGGTGAATTTAAAAAAAAAGGATAGCTTAGTCAACAATCCATACTACTAATGTGGTGCTGACTGGGAAGGTTATGTGGATGTTGACTTGGTCAACGGGCTCCTTAGCGAATCACCAGGTGACAAGTTGCATTCATCTATTGGTTGAAATTATGCAGTTTTGATTGGTTGGTGAGGTGGCCAACCATAGGCTAACACATGGCCTAACTGTAGGCCACCACATGGTAGCCTCAAAGACCACCAAAAACTTTTTTATAGTATGGGCAGAGGCAACGGGGGTTGAACTCACGATCTACCAACTCTAATCCAAAGCCAATACCATTGCACCATAATCATTGTCGCTTAACCACATGTGACTTCAGGTTTTATGTAAAGCGTGTTGGCACATAGTTTGGGGGAGAGGTTCAGTCCGCAGTTACATAACCACTCATGTGACTACCACGGCAGAAGAGTGGGGGTTGGGTCGGTGGGGATGGGTCGTTGGTCTTAGCTTCGGGCACCTGGCCCCCCACGTGGCCTCAATTTTCGTACCTTAAGCATTAGCGATAATTTTCACTGTCCAACAATTTTGCTCAATTTTCGGCAAAATTGTCACTCCATTAGCACCTTTTGCGGGTGAAATTGTAGGATTATGCCAGATTTTGGTGAATTTGTGGTGCGATTAGTAGAAGAATGGGAAAGGCCATAACTTCTTCAACATTTACCAAATCAGGAGTAGAAAAGGGCTACACAGGCATTTTTGGGTATTTTGGAGCCACTGGAGTAGGTTTCAAAGCATTCTGAGCATTCTAAACTGATGTATTCACAATTTTTAGTATAATAGAGAGGGCCAAGCCATTGGAAGCTGGACCAAGGAGACGAAGCCTAAGAAGGGTGAACTCCTTCATCATGTGTTGTTGTGATATTGTTTATGGTGATGTTTATGTCTTTCATTTGTTGTTGTTCAGTCATTTGTTTATGTTAATTTCCTCATTAAAACTATATAAAAACACTCAAAAACCCATGTTTTAACTTGCAAACAAACACATGAATCCTCAAGCATATTTAAGATAATCTGAAAAGGAATTTTAGCACAACAAAACTATTTTTCTTAATAAGATCAAGTTTGGTATCATATCTCTTGGTTTTATTTGTGCAAGAAGGATTTAAATGTTTGCAAGTTTATGTCATGCTTACAAGGTTAAAACTCGAAAGAGGAGAAGGGAAGCTGGTTGAAAGCCTTGGAGTTGGGTCAAGGGGAAGGAGGGCAAGGTTGCCACAATCTCCAACACTAGTTCTTCCTCTAGTTGTAGTTGAGACTCCAATGAGTATGTCTCATGAAGGAGACCCTACAAACATGACAAAGGATGAGGTCTTCAGGAAGTTTTTCTTTGATATGATAGAGATGGTGAAGGTCCTTTATGAAGAGAAGAATACAAGACTGCAGGGTGAAAGCTCCAAACCTCCCAAAGGAGAAAGTTCTTCAGGAGGAGGAGTAATGGAAATGGAGGTAAACCTCCATCCTATCCACCATCCTCTTCTTCACAGGTATCTTCACCCTCTTCCAAGGAAAATTTTAGGGATGGAAAATTATCTTGAAGTTTAAAAACATTGGTGAATCTCACTAGTCCTTAATATTTAAACTATAAAATGTTTATTGGTGTATTTGTAAAATTATTTAAATTTATAATGACTTTATATATACCCTATATATAATATTTTGGTGATTTTTAAGCTAAATATATATATATATATTATATATATATATATATATATATATATTGTAAAATTTGGGTGAATCATTTTTATAAAAAATGGATATTGGCGAATCGTTTTTTTGGAAAAATCATAGAAAATTAGCCCATCTACAAATATTAGCCCCTAAAATTTTCCATGCTCTATTCCACTAACACAACTCTTACTCATACTCATCAACATACCTCAAAAGGAACTCGTAAATCACCCTTACTAAAACTTGATGTTAAATTTGAACTGCCCATGTATAATGGTGAAGTGAATGTAGAGAAGCTTGATAATTGGATTCTTCAGTTGGAGGTCTATTGCAGAATTCAAAACCTTCAAGAGGATGACATAAATATTGAATTATCTTCCTTGAGGATGGAGGGTGCAACATTTGTATGATTCTGATTTCATTTTTTGCAATTAAAAAACAATTCTACCCTCTAGCTTATATGTAGAAAGCCATCATGAATTGGCAGAACTTTAGACAACTTAAAGGTCAAAATGTGCAAGATTACACCCAAGAATTAAGAAAAAGGTCTCTAATTTTAGGTGTATATTTACAATCAAAAGACACGTTGTTGAAGTACATAGGGGGTTTAAACAGTTACCTTAGGCATACTATCCTTATGTTTAATCCCAATAATCTAGATGAGGTGTGTGTGCAAGCCACTCATCTTGAGGCAAGAGGGAAAAACACTCTGAAAGAGGGTAGTAAAAATTCATTTAAGCGTAAAGGAAAAAAATGGGTTTCAAAGGGAAGGGAAATAAAAGTACATCTATCAATAAGGAAGGAGAGAAATTAACATGCAAGAATTGTTCCAAAGAGGGTCACAATGAATCTCATTGTTGGAAGCTTCATCCCGAAATGAAACCAAAGAAATTCAACAACAAGGGAAAACAAAAGACAACTGTAACCACTCAACGGGATTTGGGATCTGATTCAGGTGATGAAACTAAAATTAAAGCCATGGGTATGAAAGGAAAAGAATCCATTGCTAGAACTAGTACTTCAAATTCACACAATGAAACTCCAAATGAAAAGAAGAGGATAGAACTTTTTCACATAAGGGTGATCTCAAAACATACCAAAGTTGATACACTTTTTGATAGTTGCTCTTAAGCCAATCTTATCTATGAAAACATTTACAAAATTTTAAACTTGGAAACCATTCCACATCAAAAACCATATCCACTTGGATGGGTGCGTGACAATGCACAATTGCAGGTAACTAGAAAGTGTAAACTGAAATTCGCCATTACTGCAAATTTTATAGATGATGTGGAGTTTGATGTTGTGTTAAACATATGTGGTATAGTTTTGGGTAGCCCGTATCTCTATGACATAAAAGCTATCTTCCATATACATGAAAACAAATACCATTTGTTCAAATATGGAGTAGAATATATTGTGAGAGCTCATTGCAAGAAACTAAATCTTTCACTTCTTAATACGGGGCAGATGAAAAGACTAGTGAATTCAAGCAATAATTTTGTGCTTCTAATGATCAAACCCAAGAATGTGATTCAAAATTGAAATCTGAATTGGTTGATGTAGTTAAACAATATGATAAGATGTTTTAGGAACCAAAAGGATTGCCTGCCAAGAGAGGAATCCAACATGAGATACAGTTGCAACAAGATTGTCCTCTTCCTAACATTGGCATGTACAAGATGTCAGTGATGGAAAGTGCAAAAATTAAAAAGAAAAATCAAGATTTGCTGGATAAAGGGATCATCAGGCCATCTTCTTCGCCATGTGGTTCATCTATTGTTTTGGTTCCAAAGAAAGATGGAACTTGCCACATGTGTGTGGACTTCCATGCATTGAACAAGATTACGGTAAAGAATCGTTACCCACTGCCTAGAATAGATGATTTACTTGATCAATTGAAAGAGGCAAAGTATTTTAATAATTTGGACTTAAGGAGTGGCTACCATCCAATTAGAATAGCTGAAGGAGACATTTGGAAGACAACATCCAAAACAAAACAAGGCTTGCTTGGATGGCTAGTTATGCCTTTTGGTTTATGTAATTCTCCTACTACCTTCATGTGTGTGATGAATGATGTGTTGAGGCCATTTCTTGATGAGTTTTTTATAGTATACTTAGATGACATCTTAATTTTCAGTAAATCCCATGATGAACATGTCATGCATGTGAGAAAAGTACTAGATGTCTTAAAGGAAGAACAATTGTATTTAAAGATGTCAAAGTGTGAGTTTGGAAAAACTTCTTTAGTTTACTTGGGTCATATTGTTGGAGGAGGTGAGTTGAAAATATATCCCTCCAAGGTTGATGCCATTTTTAATTGGCCAAGGCCCAAGACAATTACTGAGGTAAGAAGTTTTTTGGGAGCAACCCAATATTGGAGGAAATTCATTGCTAACTTTTCTCCAATAGCAACTCCTTTGCATGCATTGACAAGTGTGAAAAAGGTTTTTCAGTGGAGAGGAAAACAACAATAGGCCTTTTTTGCATTGAAAGAAAATACAAGTTCAGCTCTAGTACTTGCACTTCCAGACTTGAGACAATCATTTGAGATTTAGACAGATGCTAGTGACTACGCCATGGGTGTAGTCCTCATGCAAAATGGTAAGCCTATCTGTTTTCATTCAGAAACTTTCAATGGTGCAATGATTAATTATCCTACATATGACAAGGAATTGTATGCATTGGGGCAAAGTGTGAAAAAATGGAAATACTACTTGATGGGTAAGGAAACAATCACTCTCACTGATTATCAACCATTGCAATACTTGCAATATCAATCAAATTTGCAGCAATCAAGGCACTTCCAATGGATGGGTTTTCTTCAACAATTCCACTTGGTAATCAGGTATAAGAAAGGTATCTACAATAAAGTTGTTAATATGATTTCTAGGCCTATTATTAGTGCAGCTACTTTACTTAAGCATAATTCTATTTTGCATGAAATTTATATTAAGAAATATGCATTAGACAATGACTTTAAGGATGTTTATTCAAACTTGAGTCAAGGTAACCAAGTAGAGGAATTGGATTATCATTTGCATGATAACTTGTTGTACCATATTAGCAAGCTTTGTATTCCACAGGGAGAAAGAGTCAACATCATAAGAGAGGCACACACTTCTCTTATTGTTGGTCATTTCGGTGTAAGTAAGACGGTGGCACATCTACAAAGGTATTGTTATTGGCCTCGTATGCTCGGAATCGTGCCACGTTTTATTAAATGATATTCATTATGTGTAGTCAGTAAGCCAAACAATAGGAAGTTATGATTGTACATACCACTTCCAATTCCTTCATGACCGTGGGAGAGTGTTTCTATGGATTTTGTAGGAGGTCTTCCATTGTCAAAAATAAGTCATGATTATTTGTATATAGTTTTGGATAGGTTCAGCAAAATGTGTATTTTGATGCCATGTAAAAAGAAAGTTACAACTGAATAAACTACTAATATATTCTTTTAGAATGTATGGGTGCATTTTATATTGCCCACATCCATTGCTAGTGATTGAGATTCTCGCTTTGTTGGGAATTTTCAGTAAATCTTGTGGGGATTCATGGACACCAAATTGAAAGAGTATAACGTTTCATCTGAAAACAGATGGTCAAACAGAGGTGGTGAATAGGACAATGATAAGTCTTCTTCATGGGTATTTCAGCAAGCATCACAAGTTGTGGGATGAACATTTGCACTATATTCAACATGCTTACAACCACGTCAAGCATTCTTCAACTCAAACATTTCCATTTGAGGCATGTTTGGGATACTTGCCTAAGTGTCCTTTGGATTTAATTTTTGGAATAGATGTTTAAATTGATGGTCATAGCAACATAGACAAAGAAAGAAGGTTCATTGAAAAATCCAATTGATACACCCAAGAGTTCAAGAATAGCTTGAAAAGGGCTAAGGCAAGTACAAAGCAAGGCACGACAAGCATCTTAGAGACCACAAGTTCCAAGTCGGTGATGAAGTTTGGATTCAAATTAGCAAAGAGAGGCTCCAAGGAGAAGATAAAAAATTGAAACCAATTAGATATGGTCCATTCTGAATTTTGGAAACGATTGGTAACAATGCCTTCAGGCTGGATTTGCCTTCATATATGCAAAATTATGTAGTTTTTTATGCTTATAACTTAAGGTTGTATGAGCCTCTATTGATTGAAGATCAAGGAGAAAATGTCCAAATTCCTTCCATAGAGGAATTTTCTCCTTAATACCTTGATGAACTACAACAAGACACTATACTTGATAGAAGAACAAGGTCTTGAAAATGAGGGAAATGGATTACCCTCGAGTGGGGCTCAAGGGAACAAACCCTTCAAAGGCCAAATGGATCGAGATTGGAAAGGTGAGGGAACTGTACCCTCACTTGCTAGACAACTAAAAGTGATATTTTGGGGTCCAAAAGGCTTCTAGTGGGAGGAATGATTAGGTGTTCAAAAAAATAGCTCAAAATTCAAAATTGTCAAATTGGTATAGAACCTAGATGACCACGTAGTGCTCATCATCCTAAATCTGGTGCAACTCATTTTGCGTGAAACAGACTCTATATGACTCCAAAAAAAAATTTGTTCACTTTCCCAAACAGGTGAATTTAAAAAAAAAAGGATAACTCAGTCAACAGTTCATACTTCTAATGTGGCATTGACTAGGCAGGTTATGTGGACGTTGACTTGGTCAATGGGATCCTTGGCGAATCAATAGGTGACAAGTGGAATTCATCTATTGGTTGAAATTATGCAGTTTTGATTGGTAGGTGGGGTGGCCAACCCAAGGCTGACACGTGGCCTAGCCAGAAGCCACCACGTGGTAGCTTGAGAGGCCACCAAAAAATTTGTTTTAGTTTGGGCGAAGGTAGCGAGGGTCAAACCCGTGACCTCCCAACTCTAATCCAAATCTGATACCATTGCACCATAACCATTTTCGCTTAACCATATATGACTTTGGGTTTTATTAAAGAGTGTTGGTACACAGTTCGGAGGAGAGGGCCAGCCCGCAATTACATAACCACTAATGTGACCACCACCATGGAAGAGCGGGGGCTCCTTTGGCGGGGGAGGGTTCTTGGCCTTAGCCGTGGGAACGTGGCCTCAATTTTCAGACCTTAAGCATTAGTGACATTTTAACTGTCCAACAATTTCACCCGGTTTCCGGCTAAATTGTAGGATGATGCTAGATTTTGGGGAATTTGCGGTATGATTAGCAGAATATTGGGAAAGGTCATACCTTCTTCAATTTTTGACCAAATCAGAAGCAAAAAGAGGCTACACAAGAATTTTTGGGCATTCTGGAGCCATTGGAACAAGTTTCAGAGCAATTTGAGCATTGTAACTGATGTATTCACATTTTCTAGCATAATAGAGAGGGCCAAGCCATTGGAAGCTGGAACAAGGAGACGCAGCCCAGGAGGGGTGAACTCCTTCATCATGTGCTACTATGATACTGTTTATGGTGATTTTTATGTCTGTCATTTGTTGTTGTTCAAACATTTGTTTATGTTAATTTTCTCATAAAAGTTACATAAAAACACTCAAAGACCCATGTTATAACTTGCAAACAAACACATGAATCCTCAAGAATATTTAAGATAATATGAAAAGGAATTTTAGCACATCAAAACTAATTTTCTTAATCAGATCAGTTGACAAGATGAAACTGAACGTGATGCTAGATATATATTAAGCATCGTGATTCCACAATGGTTTTCTCCAAAAAGAACATATTTTCCATCATAGTATCATTGACTGGAAGACACAAGATACACGTAAAGAGAGGAAATAAACAAATAACCGAGCATTGAAAGTAGCATAATTTTCTCTTTAACTTCACCATGTTTTCTTTAGAAACCAAACATGGTCTCATGCAGAAACTATCCTACAACAAAAAGAAATGAAGGGGAAGGACGAAAAGTGAATCAAAACAAACAAAACAAAAAACCTACACCTACTCCTAAACTAACCAAAGATAGGCTAGGTTTGCATGAAATAAAACTTCCAATGTAACCACTAACACATAGGCTTACCTATATGGACGAGGGAATCCATATCAAGAATGATATTCAAGCATGACAACATCCAAGAAAGATAAATTGGTACATTCCATGAAATTCAAAGAGTGAAAGCACACACAGAAAAATAGAAAAGGAAATCACGTGCAAGACACTTCGTGAATACATGATGGTGCTTGTGCACATCGCAACAAGCAGACATGCAAGAGCGATCTTTTGAACTTCTAAACTTGGAAAACATAATGAAAGACAAAAAATTATGTTTTGCAACAAATCTTGTCGAGTATGATTCCTCCAATAATTGAGAGATGGCATCATGCAAGACAGATGGTGGATGAAAAAATTGAGGTACAATGGATTTTCAGTTTGCCTAATTGAATGATGAGGATCCTTGAGAGATACATGACTATTCTGATTAGGATTGGAACTGACCTTAATACTGTGAAAACTTGACATAACCATCATCCCAAGCTTAAATGCCTCGATAACTTGTGAAAGTTCCAAGACATTGGATGGTAGATCATTGAAAACAAGTGGCTTAAAGAGACCGAAAGCAGAAAAATCAGAGTCATGACCAGATGAGTCGATGAATAGATCATGCCAGCCATGATTAGAAATTTAATCATCGAAAATAGAGCCATCCTCTTGATCTGATGAATCGAAGAGAGGAGAAGATTGAAAAAAAGAAAGTTCACCCTTGGTTTCTTGAGAATGATCAGATGACGGATTGGAAAGATAAAGAAGAGAAGATTCTTCCTCTCCACATCAAGATATAAAGCTGACATTCCACGAGTTCTAAGTATGATTAGAATTAACATCATTAGAAACTAATTCTTTGAAATATTCAACAAGTGTGCTAGAATCACAGAAGATGTTGGGATAATGAAGGAGAGACGAACAAGGAGAAACATCAGCTTGCGTTGCAAATTCTTGTTCAGAGATAGAATCCCAAACATACTCATCATAAATGACATCTCAAGTTGGCTAGTTAACACTATCTCCATCCCAATTTTGATCCTCATAAACATAAAAAACAATTGAAACTAGTGAAAACAACAACTCACAACTGGGACGACCAAAAGAAACAATGGATGGAAGGCGAGTAGAAAGAATATCACTAGAAAAAGAAAATTCAGAGTCACAACTTGCGTTCAAATTCTGAATATGTGAGGTGGGAGAAGATGGTGAAAGATCAGTAGATGGACTCTCATGTTCTCCAACCTTAGCCCATGTAAATGTATTTTTTTGATGAGGGGAAGACAAAGAGCCACTTGGAACAACAACTTCCTTCGTCGTAGATTTGGGAGCTCCATAAATAGTGTATGTTGGGGATACTTTGAAAGGTTCATATTATTTTGGATTCATCGACATAAAAACAAGAAATTAAAATTTTTCTTTCATTAAATTCCAATCAACATCATCTTCAGAAAATTCAAAACAAAAATGAATAAAATGGTCATGAAAATCATTATGCAATTCATCAAGTGCTTTTCGTAAACTCATGATTTTCTTGAAAACATATTTATAATCATACCTCTCAAAGGCATGGTAGATATCTTTGAAAATCTATTCGAAATAGTGAATGGAAGATGTTGGAAATGTGTAACACCATTCCTTCACACGCTCTTCGAATGTGAGAATGAACAACTTGCAAGCAACATCATTGCAGTGATTATTGTGTTTAGTGAAAAAATCAATAAATTGAGTTGTGTGCTCGAGAATGGTTTTTTTCACCCTCTCAATCAAATTTTAAATTTGACAATTCATTGATTATTCTCGCTGGAAATTTCAGATTTGCGGTTTTAGAGAAACATGTTAGGGTTAAGATATGGGAAAATCCATTAAATATATAGAAAGTTCAAACAAACCTCACGGGCTCAGCATGCCATCTAGCCCTCCTTCTATCACCAACAATGTTGACAGTGTTGGACCCGCCAACATTAAGAGGGTCTCCCTGATATGAATTCCCAATTAGACCTCACACCATTTGGTATAGGAGCCCCATCCGGAATACAACCCGGTTGTTGAAGCAATGGGTTTTAATGATGTGCCTTGGCTACAATAACACATAGAGTGGTGTAATCATGACTTTAGTGAACAAGTGTATGAGTTTGCGTAGGGTCAAGAGCAACGTATGAAAGGTTCTAACTCACAAGGGGAAATGAGTGAGCCCCTTATAAGATTGTAATAGTATGTAACTTGAAAGGGACACGAGCATAAAGACATTATAGGCTAGACTAAAAAATAGTTCACAAGTTAACTGTGATGGAAATAAATAACAACACACATTCAACAAGATTCATACCAATGCAAATGAAGCAGTTCATAAGTGTTAGCGTAAGTGAAATAACATATATAATTGCAAACATGACAAGAATAGTCCAGGTACTATATTCACAACATATGCATGAAAACGTGTCGGATTTGAGCTTTTATTAAAGTGAAATTTCCAAGCATACATATACCATTGACAATCCACTAGCCCAAATAGTGGAACATGAAGTCTACATCTACTCCTCCAAAGAAAGATACTCCCTCTATGTTATAGAGAATCCAAGGCTCTCAACAAACTCCCAAGCTCCTTATTCTATGCTAAAAGCCTCGCCAAAAGCTTGCCTCCGAAAAGTCATTTACGTGAGTTATGAGGATATAGTTATAACAAAATGGGTGACTATTCACTTCCGCTTTGTGACTCTTGGACTTCCCTCGTGACTCTTCAACCTCTTTACAAGATTAATCTTCATATTCCACAATTGACACTTGGAATTCCACTTACAAATTAATTACAAAATAATATTGAAATACACTCATACCCATATAAGACACAATTGGGTAGAGCCACAAGACAACCTTATAAGACAAAAAAGTTAAGCTTGAGTTTGGGGAAACTCCAACTCAGAAAATTCCACTTGTTGTTTCTTGGTCATGTAATGGTGCCAAGCTTTGTACTACATGATGACATCCCCAAACTGTGAGATGGTGTCAAGATGGAAGAAGATTCTAGCCTGCATGGCATCCGGGTACATTGATTTGGAATTGGCATGTGTTTCCTTCTTGATAAGGAGAAACATCGTATTGATTTGGATAGGGCCACCAATGTAGTTTTGCATATTTTGTATGTTTACTTCAAGATCTTCCTTGATGGTTATCTGTCTCAACTTCTCCAAGTATTCTTCAATCTCTCATCTGACTTGATTCCTATGTTTGGTCTCAATGAGTGATCCAACTAATGGGATCCTATGTGATTTCACCAAGAAATCCAAGTTGTTTTACAAACGTGCATATGAGGCTTGAATATTGGAAATTAAAGAGGTGAGATGTATGTTATTCTAGATGAGCATTTGAACCTTTTCTTTCTCTAACTCTTCCTCCTTCCTTATCTTCTTTCCAAATTCAAGCGGTGCCCCTTTGAATTGCATTGACCATTCATGCATGATAAAAATAGTTGATTGTAAAACCTTGAGAGTTTTGACACGATATTTACACTTCTATTGCAACCCATGCAAGTGGAAAACTACCTTAAGCATGGTAACAAGCTCCTCATAAATATTTTGCATCGTCTCTCCAAGTGTTAATACTTTGTTGAGTATCGTTGTCTTTAGTTCTTCTAGAGAGTCATGTGTAGGAGTTGTGTTTTGTACCTCTGCTCAGAGTTTTTCAACATCTTTCCTATAATCCTGCAAGTTATTTTCCAACTATTTATTCTCATCCATCAAATACTCAATGTTTTACTTTATTGAACCTATGAAGGCCATGTTGGAAATGGAAATGACAACTAGATTTCTTTTGGTGTCTGTCACAATCACCCTTTATCTGATGAATGTAGGAGATGCGAGGTTGTCTGGAAAATGTTTCTTCCTCTCTTGTACAATGTTTTTCTGAAACTCATCATAAGTCATATTGTACATGTCCATGACCAGACCATCATCAAGAGGAACAATTTCTTTTACCTCTCTTGGAGCTTACTCTACTACTGGAGGATGGGGAGACTAAATAGTGATCTGTTGTGTACTTGGCATCAGATCAACATCTTGGTTCTACGGCTTTGGTTCCACCTCCATGCCTTGGATCTTGATCAACTCCTCATTCTCTCCTCCTCTAGTTTTCAGTTTTGTTCTTTTTCTTCAGATTGTGTTCGTTCGACTTCTTATTCTTCTACTACTCTTCACCTTTCTTCTTCTTCCTTTTTTTTCCTTTCTTCCTCCAATGTCTTCTACTCCCATTCTTCCCTATGTTTTTTTTTTTGCTTCTCGCATCATTTGTTTCCTATTATTCTCTATTACTATGGCCACTTTAAGTATGACTGGATATGATTTCATTTTGTGGCTTCGCTTTCCCCCTGGGCTATGAAAAACTTTCATCTTACCCTTCTTGTGCATTGGGTAGTGCCTTTCTGTTTGTACTACCTCTAGAGTGACTTCTTTCTACAAAGTAACATGTGATGTTCTAGTGAAGATGAATGATTCATGGGACTTGGAGGAATTATAAAAACTCTTCCATGCTTCCTCCTTAGTTCTGTGAAAGGTCCCCCTTAGCCACTAATAATGAATTCCTGCATAGTGGTCTTTGCAAACATTCCTTCGATCATACAGATTGAAGCCCAAATAAACGATGTGAATTTCTCTATTTCCTTGCCTTCGATTTTCACAACTTTGAGATTATTGATTTTGTACAATTTGATCTGCATAGGAAGAGCTTTCCAAGGTGCTTTCTTCTTCCTTTGTAGAGTTGTTGATAAACTTGTCGAGAGATGGTACGCAACTTCTTGCATGACTAATTTATCGGTGGCATAACTTGGCAGAATATGCAGATAATTATGTTTGTCGAACACTAAAGAAAGTTCCATCAAGTGAGGCAAACCAATATGTTATCTCTGACACTGCTTCCATTGCCTCATGTGACATGCAAGGTGGCTCTTCCTCAAATATCAACTTGTACAACGGAATAAGGAAGTGATCAATCATCCTTTCCATTACTCCTCTATAGCTGCACTCCAAAAGAAATTTGCAAAAAATGTGCACGATAGGCTCTCTTGGTCTCCAATTCCAATTCATGTTAGGGAATGAATTGTGGGTGTAGATTGCATCCATTAGATAGGTAGACATGTAAAATCTAGCTTTCTTTCCTTTGGGAGGACTGAGGGCATTAGCTACATGGATCTGCAACTGTTGAGACAACAATTTTGACTATTTGAAGGGTCTTCCTTCATTCACAACCTTGTTCAATAAGAATGCCCACCCTTCAAGGAAGGCCTCAGTGCTTTGCTGTCCAAATATTCTGCAACATAGAACTATCAAGAGCTAATAGGCCCTCCTGAGATATTTTGTCTTATAGATATTGGTGGGTGTCTTATGGAACTTTGTTGGCTCTTTCACCCATCTTTTAACAATGTTCTTTGTGCTTAAATAGTTGGTGGTAGCATAAAATTAATAATCCAATAGTGATTATGGCTCAGACATATGATACATGAGATGATAATATGGTTCTAGAAAAGAAGCAAGCCTTTATCCGTTGGCATTTTTCAGAGTCATAGTCTTTGGATCTGTATGAGCTACTATCTAGCTGACAACGTTTGCACATGGGAAATCTAGATACCTGCATGAAATCTTACGTAACCCTGACTTCTGGACATTGATATACACCTTCCAGTCTTCAAGATTTACTTTGAAGATTCTTACTGAGAATGCTTCATTTAATTTCTTCCATGTAATATTTGATTCTTTCTCCATTAAAAGTTGAGTATCTGAGGAAACTAGAAAGTTCATTGGTGTACTCTCAACTACCTCCCCGATGTTGCTTTATATGGTATTCTTTGAAGGAAATATATTTGGTGCCATGATTTCAGTCACTGATGAAGAGAAGTGCTCAACAATTACAATACTTGTAGGATGAAAATACACTCATGGAAAAGACAAATTAGCTTCAAGAAATTGACTCTCAAAGTAAGATCATAACAACAACCACTAGACTGAAAAGGAAAATTGTGCAATTCTTAAGGTGAAGAAGGGATACTGACTGCTTAAACTGCGAATTTCGTAGTCTCAATAGCCAATGGTGCAACTTGAGGCTAGAGACTTCACAATGTTCAATTTAGCTTGAGTAGACTAAGGTGGAGACTATGCATTGTGTAGTCTTAGTAGAAAAGGGATAGGATTGAGCCTTGTAACTACACAATGCATTGTTACAAAAGCCAAGTATTGTGCATTGTGTTGTCTCAAAGTCCAAGCATCCATATTGAGCCTTTGACTTATGCAATTCCTAGCTAGACAAGGAAAATGTTTACCAAGGGAAGGGAAAATATGCTCGAAGAGGGTAAGGGAAACTGGCAGATCTGAGTGATGGTACAATTTAAAGTGAAGATATGATTAAGGATAGACTGATTAATGAATATTAAGTTTATAAGATCAACATGCAAAATGAAAACAAACATGCGTGGAGAGTCGTCGAAACGACGACCACTAATGGGAAAAAACAACAAAATTGATGCAACACATGTAAAAGAGGAATGATGAATCAAACCAACGCTTGTACAAGATAATATAAATTAAAACCATGAAAATAAACAAGAAAAACAACACTCACAAAAGTGAAATGACAAAAAGTGACAAAAGATAACAAAAGCAAAACTCGCCTGGAAAAAAGCATCCCAAGCTCCACTGAAGGCTCCTTGATCTCCTCGAGAAGGCTAGATATCCAAGATCAAATGTACCAATGAGCTCTACGGGAATCCATTATATATATTTAGACTAATTAGGGTTTATGACACAAATGCCTAAATTCAAGGAAACATCAACACTTGGCGAAATCCCAAAAATAGCAAGTCGTGTCATCCTTCGGGAAACTAATTATCCACTACCTATTTTCTAGGGATGCCTTTTTCATTTTTTTCTTTCTTCTTTTTAGTGAAAACTTGCCATTCACACTACCAAGGAAGATTGTGCAGTTCCCAACCACTAGGCAACTTCTTGACTCATTGCATTGCACAATTTCTTAGCTTAAGATATGCTTTGCGTAGTTTCTAGGCTCAAGGTTGGGCTGCCATCCAGAATTGCGCAGTTTCTGAGCTCAAGATAGACCTTCTATCTTGTATTTCACAATTCCAATCATTAAGTTTGGTCTTCCTTCCAATATTGTGTAGCTTCTGGAGGCAATCCCTGCAATGCTACAAGGTCAAGTCAGAAGAAATCTTGTGTCTCACAGATATCAAACTAGGATCAATGCATCACAAGAAAAGCATGAAAAGATAAGTCCTATCACTACATGAATACTTGATGATGGTGAAATATAGGCTCTTGTAGACAGAAGGAAGGCTCCAAATTCAAAGCATGGGAATTTTTTTGTTGTAGCAGATACAACATGTGCATATGACAAGGGTGCCATGACTGATCTATAATATTGATTATTAATCTTATTTCATTAAGTGCTTGGTCCTAGGCCCTAAGGCATATGAAGCCAAATCTTAAGGGCACAGAAGATTAATTGGCATGAAACTTAAGTGCATCTAGTTGTTTGTTTGAGGTCATGACACTAGGACACATGCCCTAAAGTGATAAGATAAAGGTTCTCTAAAGTTTGAATTAGGCATTGTTGGTGGTGAATAGAACAATGTGATGAAATAATGGGGACCACATTCTGCAAGGACTCAACTTCGTAACAGTCTACATCTAGAAATTACTCTACAGTCATGGAGAATGGGCATGGGATTCTTGGGTTGAAGGAAAATATTAATCAAGCAAGTATAGAAGTTTATTGGAGTTGGTAGGGGTCGATAGATTTAGTTACCACTCTTCACATTGAAGCAAATTCCACAACATGGGGAGACATTCTTGAGCACATTGTTTGTACAATAGTCTAGTTATAGGTAGGGGGAGCCATACCAAAGAATTTATTATCTATTTTTTGTGTTGTGGTCTTTCTCCTCAAAGCTATGACTAACTCAATTATGGCCATACTTAGGGTGTTAATGCAAATCAATCTTTGAGTCATGTGATCCATGTTTAAAGTACTCCTTGAGTTGTACAGGGAGGTAGTAGAGACCATATTGTGAGTCCCATGGTGGATAAAATGGAAGTTTCTATTGGGAAGTGTGAAGCACAATAAACCCTACATTGATCTTTGTGTAACTAAAGAATAAAATACTGGAATGCAGAGTGTAATTTGGGTGATTGCAACAAAGTGTGATAAATTATGTTTGTGAGTGCAAGCTATAGATAAAGGCTAAGAGAGCCTATGAAGTTTAGAGAGGTCGAGAGTTGTTGAAACCTATCCTAAATAATAGGCCGAGAAATTTAGAATTATGCTACTAAGTGCATGTGTGTAACATTGTTGAAGAAAACTGAGAGAAAAAGAGCTATGTGGGTTGTGTATTGAGTGAAGGTTGTTGAGGAGACAAAAAGCATAAGGTCAAGATTTGCTAGTTATGTAGATTGTATGAGTGGGTCGGGAGCTATGAGTGTTATTGAAGAGGACCAAGAACATAGGGCTAAGTACTAAAGATGTTGTTGAAGAAGAAGAGAGCAAAGGGCTACTAAGTGTGTCTGTTGAAGAGAACAAAAGGCCAAGAATTGGTTAATACATAGCTAAAACTAGGTTGAGTGGGAGCCAAAGAAGAGAGTAATAAGTTATTTATGGATAGTAGGTTGGTGCATCCATCTAAGTGGGTTTCTAAAGAAAAACTTGTGGGTTGGTGCCTCTTGCAAATTGGTGCTTGCAAAAATTAAGGAGTTGGCGCTTCTTGTAAGTTGATCAAGTGTCTACAAAGAGGGAGTGGGTGCTTCCTACTAGTGCATGCTAGCACAACACATAACAAAGTCGATGCTTCCTGTGAGTGGTTTCTCACGAAAATAAATGATGTAATCTAAGTGGTGGCTTAATATTTGCATCATAATAAATAAATATTGGTGGTTTTCTCCCTTTATGGGTTTCCACATTAAATATGTGTTTCTCATGCGTTTGTTTCCCATGATGTTGTTGTATTATTCATGGGATGTTTTATTTTCTTATTACATAATATGATTCTAATTGCACGCATGAATGGTAGTCGAGTAGAAAATGTATTATAAATAGGAAATATTGTTAAAATTAGCCTTGATATTGATTCACCCTCTGACCCTCTCAATATTAATTATTGTTTCCAACAACCAAGAGGGTCCCTATGTAAGGGATGTGTTTCTATTCTTCTCTTATTTTTGTTAGTTACAATTAGTTTCATTTTATGCTTAATTTTATGCTTCTAGTTCTTGTTAAGTGTAGCTAATTTAAGTATGTGATTTCAATTTATTTTTCTTACAGTTTAGTGTGTTTAATTCCTTGTAGTTTGAATTCCATTCTCATCTTTAATTTTCTTGTGTGTCAATACAGTGTAGGATAATCATACAAATATTTCAATTAAATAGAAATTGTTATTTGCAATCACAAAACTCAACAATACATTTATAAATTTATGTTTTAGTGAGCTTGTAATTGTTTCGTGACACTTCTTTACATGGTTATGAGGATCTATAAATGTTTTAGAACCATGATTGTATTGCGTTAGATAGTTACCAATGCTTTCATAGATTATGCTGAGATTGCAACAAGATGATAGAGCTTAGTGAAAAGAGTCGCCTTCACTAAGTGGGCCCGCAGGCTATTTTTGGCACAAGTCTATTTTTAGACTATGTCTATTTTTAGACATATGGATCATGTC
>APFE031345667.1:488967-508526 GCA_000404065.3 Pinus taeda | reverse complement strand
TGTTGAGATTGAAAAAAGATGATGGAGCTTAGTGAAAAGAGTCGCCTTCACTAAGTGGGCCCGCAGGCTATTTTTGGCGCAAGTCTATTTTTAGACTATGTCTATTTTTAGACATATGGATCATGTCTATGGATTGCAGGTCGCTGTTTATGGATGATTGATCAAGTTGGGAAAAATAGATGGACTTCTATTTTTGATGAAAGTGTGAGTGATCACAGTGTGAGTGATCAAGTCTATTTTTAGACTTGCTGTCAAAAATAGAAAAGTCAAATATTATTATCTCACAATAATATTTGGACTATAAACTTAATCTTATTCTCTTGGAGCACTTCAGTTTGAGCTACAGAGGTGGCACATGCAGTGTCAGAAGGAAATACGCTTTTCTTATGAGTCAGTTGAGTTGTTGCATGCATGAATTCAGTTAGAACTCAATCAGTTGAGTTTGGTGGAGTTGATTGTGGAGTTGATGGAGTTGTGTTCAGTTTTAGCTTTGTTAAACTGGTTGTATTTAGTCTAACTGGCAAATAGACTAGAGATGAGTTGGGTGAATTAGTTATTAATTAATTCACAAGTTATTAACTCATAATACAACTAATGAATACATCAGTTAACTCAGTTGTATGTCAGTGCATGTTCAGTTCAACAGGGACAGGTGGTAGAGAATCAGATTGCTATCAGTTGTGACTATAGTTGTGCACCAGATCTTGCACAATCAAGGGATTGAGTATGCCAATGAGTTTGCCCACGTATTTGCCCACATTTTAGCTTATGCTCACGTCCACAAAGTGTGAGTGACTATTTTGCAGGTGAAAAACGATTTTGGTGAGTCATTCTCATCAGTTCTTGAGCAGGTATTGAGCAGTGGAGGCAGGCAAGCAGTGGAAGAGATTTGGAGATCAGATCTGAGCTGTATTGTGTGTAACAGAGGTGGAGATACTTGTGAGAAGTATTATGCTGTGTAATGTTACATGACTCAATCATTAATATACAGATAGTTGGGGTTTTTAGCGAGATGCTTTCCCCGGGATACATACTGTGTTAATGTGTGAATGCTCTTGATGTTTTATTGTTATTGATGCTGCTATATTGATGATCAACGTAGAGGAGCTTATGTATTGTGTATGTTTTCCGCAATAGTACATGATCAGGATAATCTCCATTGAATATGTGTTAAATTATTCAAAATTTCTACAGATTATAACTTTATTTTCAAGTCACTTTTAATATATGAAGTTAGAAGCTAAGTCCTAGCATATATTGTGCCTTACACCTCACAAGCTTACCAACCTATATTGATAAGTTAAATGTAAAAAAATTCTAAGGAAATTGAATTGACTGATATTTTTGGCATCATTGTTGGGGAAGTTTACCTAAGATCTAGTTTTTAATTTAGGGTTCCTTTAAATTACACAACTTGGGGGAGGAGAAATGGTAAGATGGGAGGTAGGAACCTACACACCACACAATGAGGTTTCTCCAAAGCTTTGAATGTTCCTTTCATTCAAGTGTGTTTTATTTATTTATGAACTAACTTGTGCCAACAAATATCTTGGTGAAAACAAGGTCTCAGTAGCATGTGGAGTTTATAGTGTGGTTTTCTTTAATTTTGCAATTGATTTTATTTCATTTGTTTCACTAGGTTAAAATTCAATTATTTTTAAGGTGTTGTAAGAAACATTCATCTACTAATCCATGTGATCAATAGGGATTATCAACCAATAGAAAGAACTCAAGTATGCTCAAGAATCTATTGGGAAAATAAGAAGGTTACTCCAAGAATTCTCTCAAATCCTAGTAGTGGCTAGAAACATCTTTGCATCTTAGGAGGAGTGAATATTAACTATGATCAAGAGAATACCCACACTCTAAGAAGAAATAGAAGGGAAAAAATCGATGAACAAAATATAGAATAATATCAATAAGAGACCAAATAATCATGGACTGCATCTGACAGAGAGAAAACAATAGAACCTGAGATCGGGGAATTTATATTATTCCTATCAGTATATCCTTTATGTGTTCAAGAGATTAATTGATAAATAGTAGAAGCTTTGCATGGAATGGCAAAGAATGTCATATAGAATGATCCAGATGTGCAAGTGAACCAAAGGAGTCACAACTATATTAAACTTTGGCTCAAGACAATCATTAGGGTTGAGCATCACTCTCTTCTTCAACAATTCTTGACACCATCTCAATTAAAATAGATGGTCTCTCATGTTTTCATATATATCAAAGGACATCTTTCAAATTTGAATATGATCATATTTTTTTATCTTGTTATGCACATGGCTTCACTAGAAATATTCCTACACTTGAGAAAAGGCTTCGTTTATTCATGTTGGGTAGAGTAATTAAAATAGTAAAGAGAAAAATAAGTCTTATTGTGAAAACCAATTTACTCGAACAATTGGACACAATATTTTCTTGAAAACGAGGAAAATGGTGAAAAACGTTCACAATAAGTTCTATAATTCATTTTGGTTCTAATATTTTATTATGATTCTTCAAAATATTTTTGGTTCTATGCTTGAGGTGGCTGATGTGAGATTCCTTAAGGTCCACCTTCCATCAAATCTTCTCCCATCAACTTCAACACCTTATCTAGGACCAAGATTAGAGATTCTTTCGAGTTCCTTGGAGCTTGCATACATCAATGGAGAGCCTCCTCGCTGGCAACAATGGGAATAAAACAGTGTTTCTTGATTGTTAGATCTTGTAGGTGACTTGATTTCAACACATTCATTTGTACATGTCATTGTATGAACTCTTGTACATTGAAACTCATTTACATTATTTGTGAGTTGTCTTGCATTGATTAATGATTGTCATTAGTAGTTGATAATCCAATGAATTATTTCTATGTTCGACTTCAACTAAATCCATTCACATAGATTAAATTGCATCAATCAGGGTCATATGTTTAGACTATATAGTTTATGAAATCAACAACTTGCAACCGTTCATTTTCTTGAGAGAGTGTATATTTCCATAGTTATTGATATTTAGAGATTTTTTTTAAAGAAACTATGTGGAGGATGTTTAGTCCTGTCCAATTTTTTGGGTCGATGCTCCACCCATTGTCAAGGATTTTGAGAATTGAATGATTACAAATGAGAGTTATGAATCCTTTAATAATGTAAGGAGGCATCCAAAATTAGTCATTAAAGAAAAATATTAAAATAATAATAAAATTAGTCATTAAAGAATAATAGTGTTATTAGATATATAATTAGTTTTTAAGACAAAGGGCAAGTCAATAGATTAAATAAATTAAAACATATAAATAACTAATTTTATTTTTGTCTATCAAAATTACTTCATTAGATTTTCATGAAACCAACAGTTACATAAGAAGTCTCTACAACCCCCTTTTCCTCATTCTGACTAGACTTGTTGGAATTGGGGGCCATAGGATGCCACAGATAAGGCTTTACAAACATTATTTTTTCCTAGCATAGTAGCCATATGGCGCATTAAGAAGACAAAAAATCTATAGAGACCAACAACAACATATCAAGGAGGGGGAGGGGAGGGATTATAGGGGGAGATGAAAAATAGCCATTAAGCTCATTGATATGAAAATCAATATGTTCCACTCAAGATTACAAGTTGCGGAGGTGGTCATTATTTCTGCGATGGCTCTGACGAAGACTATCCAACTATTCTAATATCTCATTCTGACTAAATTTGATATAATTCATATATGTGATGAGTTCATTGCAATCTTCATACTTATGGTCATGAATGATGTCAAGATTGAGTTGGATGTCTCGTAGTTGCATTGCTAAGGATTCCATTGTAGCTAGAGCCTCAATTCTTCTTGGAGAGTGAGCTAGAGAAAGCACCACTTCACCCTAACGATCCATGTTGTTTTAATTCCCAGGAGACGAACTGTTGCATGGAGCTGGGAGATTTTCATTGATGAAATGGCCACCCCCATGATGATGCCTCCCTCTATGTTGAGGAATTTACTTAGAAATAGTGGGGATGAGTGACTGGAACTAGGAACACCTTGAGGAATTCCTGCAAGAGAAAGAGCGAGAAACGCCACCTAGAGAAAAGAAAACCATGTAAGGCTAGGTAGAGCTAGAGAATCCACTAAGGATGATATGAAAGAAACCTCAGCGACTCACCTAAAAAATCTCTAACTAGTTTTCCACTAACCCATAGATGCGACCAAATACCACCCTAATCGCCTACTTGGGGACTCCAAAGACACCAAACCCGCAGAGATAATAATACAAGCAACTCAAAACCCATAATGAAGAAACAAACAATCCTTTAGTTAGGTGATAAACATAGAAGGTAGTTAAAGGTAGGCCAGGGTAGGGGCTTCCACCATAACCAAACAAAAGAGAACCAAGAAGTAAACAAAGGTAGACAATACCACATGATTCGTTGAATGCTTGCAAACACAAAGCCTAGGAATCAGAGACGTACCCTCCCCAGGATGCCTAGAGGTAGCACAAGATGCATAGGAGAGACATAGTGACCTTATACAAGCAGTATATTACAATTACCTATTCAACAACAATAAGGAAGACCACCTTGAGCCAACAAATCAGGACGAGGCGACTGAACCAGAACTTCCAACCAAATGAAGTCCCAACATCCAAATTTCTACCCAGGAAAGAGTCGGGTCCCCAAGTACTTGTTAGAAGGCAAAACTCCTACAAAAGTAGAGCAAACCATACTTCCATTGTGGCACATCTCTAAAGCCAAACCCTGGTGAACTGCCATGGTTTTCATCACCCATTCTGTCAAACTCCCTCTCACCAACATACATCATCCAAACTTCCAACCAAAACAAGAACTCTACCATTTTTCTTATCATAATTGTCACATCGTCCAAAAAGCTTTTTGTGCAGGTGTACAGGGTAATTAAACCATAGATTAATTGTAGCATGCATGTCGCGTGGTGGAGGGAGAAATCCATGAGGACCAGCATTGCATAGTTTGTCCACCCCCATTAGGAGAAGGGGAATCATGTTCAAGGACATCATGAAGACCCTAAAATTCCCCCAGGTCTAGGTTTGTTGCGCTCAAAATGTTGTGCCAAGGAGTAGAGAAATCCCTGTTTGATTCAATGATCCCTTATTTTCCATCCAGTCAGCTACTTTGTTTCCAGCAAGCAGCACATGACCAATGGTAGCGTAAGCAAATTGTCCCACGAGAATTTTCATTTCATCCATGTGGGACTCTAAATGCCAGATTCTAACAATTTTGGAGGAGGGGGATACAACAATGATCTTTTGGGTCATTTGGATGACCAACTTTGAATCCCCAACAATGTGTATCTTTGAGCATCCTTGAGTAAGAGTGAGATTGATACCTTTTTCTAAAGTAGTCAATTCTACAACATTGTTAGTTGGAATTCCATAGTAACCTACATACAAACCAACTGGGGAGCCTATAGAATTGTGAAGCACACCCCCAAACCCTATCGAGCCAGGTTTCCTTTAGATGACACATTAAAATTAATTTGAAAAAATCACATAGGTGGTAGCTTGAATGTAGAAGGAGAGGATATAGGAGCATCAGGGTGTAATGAGGACTGAAGGGGAGTCATGGCCAGAGATAGATTAAGAGAGGAAAGGATCAAAGATTCAAGAGGGTTAGCCTTCCAATCATCCTTACGCCATTTCTCAAATATAATAGTCTCCCTCATGTTCTCTTTTACTAAGCTCCAAATGAAGGTACTGGAAGGTGGGTGGTCATGGAAAATTTCCATGTTCCGTTCCTTCCATATGTTCCATAGAATGAAACTCGGGGCCAACAACTAGTCTTTGTTAGAAATCGGGTTTTTATAAAGGTTTCTTTTCCAATGCTAAATTGTTGCTAGTATATCTTTCTAGTTGTGATATAAGGATCACAATAGGGTGCCAGCCAAATCCCAACCTTCTTCTGCATCTTGTTAGGAATTCAAAAGATGAGACATTGTTTCCTCTTGATGTTTTCATAGGGTGCATTGATATGGGTCCATGAATCCTTTCTTAAGTAGCCAATCCCAAGTTAGAATATGTTTGTGTCCCACTAACCATAGAAAGTTTGCAACTTTTGGCCAAAATTTACCATGCCAGATGCAACTCCATATGTTCTACTGATGATTATAATTAGCATTGACCTTGATGAGATAAGATTCTCTGATGGAAAACACACCCTTAGTTGAATAACCCCATCTCAGTTTATCTAGATCCTAGGAAATAGGGATTCACTGCTATTGAAACTGTTGAGATAATGTTTTCCAAAATTCCTGAGGTGCCTTCACAAGCTAGTCGTAGTCTATTTTCCAAGCTCTCCATTCTTGTTGAGTGTTTTCCTTGATCCAATAATCAACAAATCTTCTTCTGTTGCGCTGAGATAAGAGGTTTTTAAGGTCCAGAAGGGTGACATCCCCATCTAAGCAAGGTAGTTGTCTCCATGATTCTTCCCAGAATAGCACATTCTACCCATTCATGATTTCCCAAAAAAAGTGGTCATGTATAAGATAGCTATTCCAGTTAGCTAAATTCCATATTGCAGAACTAGTAGGAAAAGAAGCATCTTGCAGGAGCCTACATTGAGACTTTCTTTGAACATACTTTTGAGTACATATTCATTTCCATTGTTTTGTAACCCCTTGGATCTAGCACCACCTTAATTTTTCATCTAACATTGCATTCAATTTCTCAGGATCCTACAAGTCAAGACCTCCTTGTGCTTTGGGAAGACAAAGTTTGTCTTAAGCAACTAGAGGCCATTTATTTTCAATGGTGGCTCCATGCCAAGAGAATATTTGGAAAATGGAGATTAGATCGCAATAAAAAATCTTGGGAGAAAAGAGAACCAAGAGCTAGTAGACCGAAATTGCCGAAGGGACAACTTTGAGGATGGTTTCTTGTCCTACCAGATTAAAGGCTCTGAAGGTCCAGATGGAAAAATATTTCATAAGCTTAATGCATATATCTTTCTAGCATGCAATAAGCAGAGGAGTTTCCAGTAATAAAACTCTTAGGTATTTTGAAGAGAAGGAATCAATTAAGAAGCCTAATATATTATCCAGGAAGAGCTGCACAGGACGACGAATATGGAATTTTTTTGTTGTTTTGTTTTCCTTATTGAGAAGCATACCTGAAGTTGCTTGGAATTCAACAAGGATCCCATCTATCATAAGAGACTCCATAACTATGGGCTCCCCATAAAAAAGATTACCATCTATGAATTGTTGTTGAGTCATGGATATATCCATGCCTGGGAAGTGAAGGCCTTTAAGCTCATTGGTGCTCTTCACTGTCATGATCAAGCGACTCAATCCCTATGTACCTATGATGAACAAAAAAGGGGAAATTTGATCACCTTTCTGAAGGCCCCTCGAAAGATGGAAAGTAGTTTAGGGGACACAATTCAATAAGATTGAAAAGAAGGAAGTGGATATCATAGAATGAATCCAACTAATCCAATCCTCTGCAAATCCAAACGCTCTCAACACAACAAAGAGGTAGGACCAGCTGAGACGGTCATAGGATTTTGATAGATCTAGCATGCGTAGCATCCTTTGTTTCTTACGACTTGTGATAGAATGAATAACTTCATGAGCAGAGACTATTCCATCCAAGATATGTCCCCCCCCCTACAAACCCATATTTCTCTGGGCTAATGATTTGATGAAGAAGGGACTTCAGCCAATGAACGATGATAGAATAGAGGACCTTGTAGATCACATTACACAATGCAATAGGATGAATGCCTCCTAAAGAATTGGCTTCCTTAGTTTTCTGAATAAGGGTGAGGAATGTTGCATTAAGGCCTGAGCAAATTTTTTTTTTCCATCTGGATTTCTCCATGACATCTAGAATTTTTGCACCTAGAAAGGACCATAAAGCTTTGAAGAATTCAGAAGTGAATCCATCAAGGCCTAGAGCCTTGTTTGCAAGCATCTCTTTTATCATTTTTTCCACTTCTTCATATGATATGGGCCTCATTAATGTTGCATTCTAGTCTTCAGTAAAAAGATTGGGAATATGTCGGGTGACTTGAGAAATATCCTCTGTGTGATCTTGATCTTATTCAGTCAAAAGGGAGGAGAAGATAGAGATTAATTCTCTTTCCATATCTTGATGATTCTCTATATGAGTCCAATCTCATGAGGTAAGAGATGTAATGCAGTTGTGTTGTCTATGGTTGATCATAGATTGCTGAAAAAATTTATAATTTCGCTCTCCATAAGGCCTCATCTTGTTGCCAATTCTAGATTTCTTCTTCCATAAGGCCTCATATTGTTGCCACCACTCTTCTAATTGATTGAGAAGGTGACTCTCCTCTGTAGCCAGGTCTTCAGTGCGACCTTCACAAACAATTTTCATTTGGATCTCTGCTATTTTTTCCTCAAGCCATTGCTTCTAAGTAACTATGTCTCTGAATTCTTCTCTATTCCATATTTTGATCCGAATTTTGAGATCCTTAAGATTCCACTGAAATGTTTGCATGCATGAACCTTCAAGCAACTCTAAATTTTTCCACCATTCCTCTAATTTCCCAACAAAGCCAGGAGGGCAAAGCAATAAGATTTCGAAGTGAAATGGCCGATTTTTGGGGGTTGAGTGAGTGGACATGTTTAGATAGATAGGCCAATGATATAAACCTAGAGAGGGAAGTGTGGAGGCTTCTAGAAGAGGATATTTTAGGATCAGGTCTTTAGAAATTAGAAACTGATCCAGACGGCATGCCACTTGATGTTGTCCTCCTCTCCTGTTGTTCCAAGTATGTAGACCTGTCTTAGTTCTTATATCTGCCAAATGAAGATTCACTATCAAGTCATTGAAATCCTAAAACCATGGGTCTAGGTGCCTAACCTCTCTGCATTTTTCATCTAGATGCTGGATCATATTGAAGTATCCCCCAATGATACAAGATGAAATGGAAAAATTGATTCGTAGCCAAGAAATTTCTTTGAGAAAAAGGTCTTTGGCTTGACGGATAGATGGTCCATATAATTCCATCAGGTCCATCTAAGACTCATATCCAAGAAGCCTAAAGCTTCCTAAGAGGGTATAATGCATGCCTATCCAATACTTAAAGATTACCTTATTGGGATCCCAAAGCATCGCTATGCTGCCTGCCATCCCAATTACATCAATCATCATTACTTCATTGTTACGCCAACAAAATTGGCTTGCCTCCATGATTTTTTCTATTGTTATTTTGGTCTCCTATATTAACACAATATCTGGTTTAACTTTCATAAATTTTTCTTTCAAAGAGTGGAGCTTACCTTTGTTGTTTAAGCCTCAAATATTCCATGAGACTATTTTCATTGGCGGGGGGGGTGAAGTAGGGGAAGTAGTTCACCAATTTCACATTTGACCAAAGTTGAGCAAAATTTCACTCACTTCCCTAATGGCTTCCTTCGTCAGTTTTTTTCTTTTTTCCCTTTGTCATGAAAAGGTTGATCAGGAAGTGTGAGGGCCAAAATGCCTCCTTCTTTGATCAAGCCTGAACATGTGGGATCACCCTCCTATTTACCCAGGCATAGACTCCATTACTTGAAGATATTGCGAAAATGGTTAAGCTAATTTATAGGGATATCCTTGACATCCGCTTTGAGCCATACCTAGAAATTTTTCAGCATTTTATGTTCCTTTTCCCCAAGTATGTTGCTATTTTCCTCCACTTCTAGAAATTTTCTTGTTTGGCTTACGATCTCATTGAGTTTTTGATCGTATTCCATGGATTCCTACGATTTCCTCTTGGGTGTAGCTTTATCGATCTGTGGGACAAGTTGTATGTCCAATTCCATGGCTTGTAGAGGCAGCTGTAGGGTTATTATCGGATCAGTTGTCGTTGGATCCAACGTCTCAATAATAGTAAATGGATTTTCGTCTCCTTTGGAAGGGGGTTTCTCTTGTGATTGGGAGATCGATCTAGATCTCGGAGGCAATGGATTTTGACGAGCTTTAGGGGTGGAGGTTGATTCCCGGGCTGATGATTTCTCCTAGCTCCTTCTTGCTAGAAGCCATTCTTCATCTCTCTAGTGGGATGCGTGTTGAGCTTCCTCCAAAATAATGAGAGGACAATCACGGAACAGGTGATCATGTTCATGGAATTGGTGTCATTTGAAGGGTACATGCTCATAATCCAATGGTTGGGTCCATATGGGGTCGTGATAGACCAAATCTATTGATTTCGTAAGGAGTTGAGAAATATTCATTTGAACACAAGTGGGCATATGAGGCATGTCATATTCGTTTGGTTATCTCCGATACTTTCACAAATTTCCCAATTACATTCCCAATCCCTTCTAGGATATCAAGTTCCCAAAAAAATTCCAGGAGCGAGAACAACTAGACCCAAACAGGGGCTCCCTAGAATTCTTCTTTTTCCAGGTTGTAGCATGCTTCCCAATAACATAGGAAGAGCCCATCATTGTTCATGAAGTATGGTCCATTCTCAAAAACTCACTTCCTCTCCTTCAGATCTTCAAACGTTACTGTACAGAAACCCTTGGCTCTAAGGTGAATCTCAATATGCCCCCGAGGGGACAATTTGGTATGGATCCACTGAATAATGTCTTGTTCTCAGGGCCAAATTCCTAAGAATTTGCAAATCATGGTGCGATATTTCATGTACTGATGATAGTTCTCCAAACGATTGTTGGGAATAAAAAAATTGGGGTTTTTTTTCTTCTTTTGGGAGGCATTTATTGTGACCACATGCCTACCATTGCGTCCCCATTACGAGGGTCTCTGTGGTCACTGCTACATTAGCTCCACACCCTTCTTGGCTTCACTCGACAAAATTCATACGATTCACTGCATTGTAGGAGGGAGGTCCCCCCACCCAAGAGAGGGGCCACTCATGATACTGCTACCTCTCGTGGGCTAGATGGAAAATGAAGACACGAGAGAGGATCTTCCTTAGCATGGCCTGCCGGACAGAGGTAACTGGTACAAATTCTAGAAAATTGTGACGTAGATCTAACAAACCCTAGGTTTTAGAGATCAACTCCTGATCCGGATTTAAACAGGAAAGCAACAAATTACAAAGATAACCATAAACACAGAAATGTAGTAGAAATAATAATTCATTTCATTATTGTAAAATACTAAAATATGCTTACAAACAGCAATGGAAATAAACCAGCTAGGGCAATGATAGCTTATCTTTGAGAAGAGATGTGGTGGCTACATGCCTCTGAACTATGTTACAATGAGGCTTGAAGGCCTATTTATTGTTGAGAAATAATGAAAAAACCTTAACATCCCAAAACATAACCCTAGAAGATGAAATGCCAAATTGTGGGCCCCGTTTTGGGTAAGTTGGTACATCAACTTCCTGGGGTCGTAACTTTGGCACTCAATCTTCGTTTGACAGGTACAATAGCTCGTCAGAAATATCTATCTGAGCACTACAACTTTGGGAAGAGCAACATCGGTCCATGGACCCATGTTATTCCCAGATTTCCCAAAAAACGTCATTTGGGGCCTCAAAACGGCTTTGGAAGTTCAGGACCCGAAAAACTACTAAAAATAGTAAATTGTGCTACAATTACGGAAACTGAAAACCTGAAAGAGATAGTTGTGGGGGTCCAAGTGGGGTAGGTGGGTGGCCAACAACATCCACCTGGATCATTCCTCCCCCCTTAGGAAGCAATGGTCCCCATTGCATTGAGTTCCTCCATCTGCTGAACTTGGTCCCTGGTGAGTTGTTTTGCAATCTCGGATGTGTCCAGTAATGGTGGGAAGCATGGTCGAGGGTGGTACACATTGAACACTTGGTGTAGGCAAAGGAAAGGAGGAATGTTGTGCTTCAAAGCATTATTTCATACAGCCTTGGTAATGGTGTAAGTACCATGTCGGTGTGGTTGGAGCTTCTGATGGGCTCTTGTAAGGTGTTCTTTCTGTAGATGCAACCAGAATTTGTTGCCCACCTGAAGCTTGTGTGGTACCCCTGTGGGTGAGGAGAATTTGTTCCTGTGTTCTGTCATGACCGTATCCCTTTGCTGCTCCTTCGAGGGGGTTATGGATGTGGTGACGATATTCCCCTTACTTTGGGAGTGAACTAGACAGAAAATGAATTTCCTAGTCTGGGAGATGAGCTTGTTTCCTTTCTTGGCAGTGATTAAAGAGGTGGCGGTAGGTGGGGCTACCTCCAGTATCCTGTATAATGAATTACACAAATAAGTAATGACAACACAAGGCCTTGACTCATACACAACATGTCGCCTCCACAAGTATGGCTGGCCTAATATTACATCACAAACATCTTGATGTGTAACATCAGACAATACCTCGTCTGTGAAGGGTTTTATGTTGTAAGGAAGGCGGCACTGTTGGTGAACTCAGAGATCGCGTCCCTAGTGAAGCCATCCGACACTGTACGGTTGTGGGTGTGGTGTAGTTAGTAGGCCCAAATGCTTCATGACCTCTACTGAAATGAGGTTCTTTTGGCTACCACTGTCAACAATGAATTGCAACAGTGAACCCTTCACTCACATTTGTGAGTGGAAAAGACGCTCCCCTTCCTCTGGAACTTCGGGCTCATTCTTTTCTTGGCAGTGGCAACACTGGCGTTGGGCTCCACGTCAATGATCTGCTTCCCTTTGCCATTCCCCTTGTCGGGTTCTGACTCAGGGTTGGAACATGCATTTGATTTGGAAGCCTTCAACTCGGCCACCAGCGACTACTTGGTCCAACACTCACTTGTGTTGTGAGTGGGGCTCTTGTGGAACTCACACCACTTTCCTGTGTCCTTCTTTGACTTTGTGGTGTTGTTATTTTCTTGCAGCTTCGACGGGTTGTCTTGGTCACCCCGCCTTGGCTTTTTCCTTTGGTCTTCGGATTCGTAGACCCAAAGTCTCTCTTCTTCTGTTTGAACTTCTACTCAATTTTGACAGCGTATCGATACGTTGTACCGAGCAAGGAGATGTTTAGGAACTCCATCTCTTCCTAGATGTATTTGTGTAGGCAGCCGCGGTATTTGAGTACTAGATGCAACTCAGAATATTTGATACCCAACTGTGTGTCAAGGGTATGAAAAATGTTTGTGAACTCCGGCACATCTTGGTCCTGTCCCTGCTACAGCATGGTCCACTTTATGTATTTGTCCTCATAGCTTTTGACAAGGTAGTACTGCTCCTTGATGGCATCCCAAAATGAATTCCAAGTGGGTGTGGTTGAAAATAGTGAGCCCGTACTTTCATCCTTTTGCTTGCAGTAGGTTTCCCACCAGTCCTTGACATGAAGGGCTACTTTGAGAAGAGCAAAAATAATCTTTTCCCGACTGGAAAAATCATGAACAAAAAAATAACCCTCTAGCAGATTTAATCATTTATCTACGACATCTACGTCTATTTGACCCTCGAAGATGAAGATTTCAAAATTAACTTTTACCTTAAATCATGTCGTGTTTCCAGAGTAGTTGTTGGAAGCTGATGCGTCGCTTTTGGGTAGCCGGTGAAGGATCTGGGCAAAGTTGTCCATCATCGCATTCCTTTATTGCTTGAGGGCTTCTTCAAGTAAGACTTTGATAGGATTTCCTTCCCCCTCGTATTTCTTCTCATTTGCCATGGGAGGCCGTCGGGCTCTGTGGGGCTGGTCTTGCAAAGGTTCAACGAGTTCAAGCCCTAACTCCTTATATCCCAACCTTATTGGGGACATGCAAAGAAAAACAAAAAAAAGCAAACTGCTCTGATACCACTGATCTAGATTTAAACAGGAACACACCAAATTATAGAGATAACCATAAACACAAAGATGCAGTGGAAATAATACTTCATTTTATTATTGTAAAATACTGAAATATGCTTACAAAAAGCAATAGAAATAAACCAGCTAGGGCGATCGTAGCTTATCTCTGAGAAGAGTTGTGGCGGCTACATGCCTCTAAAATGTGTTACAATGAGGCTCAAAGGCCTATTTATTGTTTAGAAACAATGGAAAACCCTTAGCATCCCAAAACCTAACCCTAGAAGATGAAACGCCAAATTGTGGACCCCGTTTTGGGTAAGTTGGTACATCAACTTCCCGGGGTCGTATCTTTGGCATCCGATCTTCGTTTGACACATACAATAGCTTGTTAGAAAGATCTATCTGAGCACTACGACTTTGGGAAGAACATCATTGGTCCATGGACCCATGTTGCTCCTAGATTTCCTAAAAAATGTCGTTTAGGGCCTCAAAACGGCTCCGGAAGTTTAGGACCTGAAAAACTGCTAAAAATAGTAAATTGTGCTACAATTACATAAATTGAAAAACTGAAAGAGATAGTTGTGGGAGTCCAAGTGGGATAGGTGGGTAGCCACCAACATCCACCTTCTCATAAAAAATAACATATAAATAACTATTAAGAGGAAGGTTCAAGACAAAAGATTTGAATAAATAGATGATTAACTAAATGAAATTAAAATAGAATTAAAATAGATAAATGGGATGGAGTTTTTTAAGAGAAAATTAATGAGGATAATGGAAATCATAGAAGTACATGGTTAAACAATTTATTAAAAAGAACGAAAATAAGAGTAAATTATAAATATTGATAAATTGAAACGATAAATCATCTTAAACATACGTTGGATTACAAAAGAAAATGTAAAAAAAAAATTAAAAGAATTTATTATAACAAAATATTATTAAATATAAATATGCAAAAAAAGGGTTATCTAATGAGTTAGATGGTGGATAATTGGTTTCCAAGAATGGATTAATTCGTAGTCATCCTCTCAATTAAAGTATTCTAGTTGTTTCTCTATTTCAAGGGCCTCTCTAATGATTCGAGAATTGTAAAAAGGAATAGAGGTGATGATTTGGTTTGATAAAAGCATATTAGATAATTTGAATTAAAAGAGTGTTCAACTATGGTCGACTTCGATAGCATGAGATGATTGATATCAATAATATCCTCTTTAAAACAAGCTTTGAAGAGACATATAGTCTTGCCAATGTATGATATTCCACATGATCAGGGGATTTGGTAAATCCTCGAATTCAGCATGGGTCAAACTTATGTTTCACTGACCAGAAATATCTTCTTCAAAGTTTTGTGGGGTTTAAAAACAACTTTAACGTTATTTTTTAATATTACTTTTGTTATGAGGTCAGTGGTCCCTTTTATTTAAGGGAGAGAAACTTGGCCTTTAGGAGGAGAGGAAGGAGGGTTAATGGATTTGGGATTATAGATTCACTTTAATAATATATTGATATGAGAAACTTGAATAGACATTGGCTTAAAATGCTTGGACCAGGTGGGCATTTTTGGAGGGAAGTAATTGGGGAGTATAAATTTTAAGGGCCCAGGAGATGAGGGTTTTAAGAATGCTAGATTTTTGGGAAGGGTGGTGGTGGGAATGGGCATGAAGATAACGATAAATGTGTGTATTTTTTCTGTAAAATTGATGCGATAGGGATCCATCAAGATACTAGGTGACAAAGACATCTAAGAACCAAAGAGAGTTATTAGATTCAATTTCCATGGTGAGTTGGACTTGAGGGGAAATGTTGTTGAGATGGAATAGAAATGCATCTAGTGTTGGTCTACCATGTTTCCAAATGAAAAAAGTATCATCATCAAACTTGAACCAACGTTTAGGTTTTAGATGCTAAGATTCCAAATCTTTAGCCTCAAAGAAGTATTAAATGAAAAAACATATACTACAAAAATATACATTGCACTCTCTAGTTGAGTTTCCAGTTTTGTTTGATGAAATTTCCTCAATAGTGATTGAGTAATCTTAACCCTTAGCCCCACCCAAGAACTATGACAGATGGTGTGTGATGGTGTCTACTTAACCTAAAAAAAGCACAATGCAAACACGTGAACAAAAGAAAACAAGAATTAGAATTAAATGTACCTTATCATGGAAGGAGATTATTCGACAGTTGTAGTGATTGAATTCTTTCAAGATATTGGCTTCACAAATCTCGTCACCTATTACCTACACATATACAACAATAGGTCTCTAATTCTATGTTATTGTAGACTAAAGTCAGCATTAGAATTATGAAAATCCAAATACAAACATGAATAACATCAAGGAAAAGTATATTGTTAAGGGGAATGGGGGGGATGTAAATGATTTTATTATATCATTGGAGTGTATTGTAGTTTCTCCCTTCTTAGTACCTTTTCCTTGTCCCTCCTCTCACCACAACTCATTTTAAGGTACACATTATTCTATAACTTATCACTAGGGTAACTTGGGTCCACAAGTCAACAACATTTCATTATATGAACTTTTGTACTTTTGTTCCATGGAGAGAATTGCTTTTATAATGATTGGGAGGAGTGATTAGATGAATCTAGACACTTTGTTGGCCATGTTTGTTATAGTAATTTCATCCTTATCTTCTATATTCCAATATTCATTATGTTTCCTTTATGTAGTAAGCCTAAGGGGTGTCACCTTGAGCTATGGAGGACATAGATGGTGAAATTTTGAGCTATAATAGTTAGATATTGCATAGCCTAATTGTGTTAAATTTGATAAAAATGTATGTTTGGTAAGAAACTTAACTTATTTATATGGTATTCGCACAAGGAAAATTTGACCAACTGTTTCAACTTAGCTAACCAAAATTCCAAGCCAAGTTGGCTCACCAAGACTTCATGAGTCCTGTTATAGAGCTACTAATATCAATAGGGATCACTATTGGAATTATGATTCAAGTGTTGTCCTTGATGGAAACTCACTCAGAGGTATGATACAGGTGATGGCAACTCACTCAGAGGACAGATCACAGTGCAGCATGGAAAGAGAGAGATATACGTAGGTTGACCGTGATGAAAGTGCATATATACGTGGGTTATCTGAGCAAAAGGCGCGTACACGTACACACACAGGTTCACAGAAGGAAAGGCGCGTACATGTCGGAAACCATGGTTTTGGTCCGTGGTATTTGGTCCATGGTATTTGGTTCGAAATGACGACCCTAGGTGTTGGGTCCAAGTTATTGGTTCTACATGGTTTTGGACCATGGTATTGAGAGAAGCCTAAACCTATATAAGGAGAAGATCATTAGGCCAAGAGGGTGTGCAAGAGGTGTGCAAGTAATGAATGTCTGATGAAGTGTGAGATCCAGATGCTGGTTATGGGTTGGTGATGCCTTGCTTGATCTGAACCAAGGTTGCACTCATGTGGAGGATGATGAACGATGGAATGGGATCTCAGGGCTTGGAATGATTATCTTTATATGGTTTGATTATAGATAGACTAGATCTATTGACGCATGTTTATTGTATGAATGTTATGATCAGGAATTTGCAGATATGTACAGGTGTTGTCTTTGGTAAAATCGCATATACACGCAGGTTGGGTTCGTCCAAGTAGTGTATACAGTATGAAGTATGATATTTGAAGTTGCTATTGGATCTGGTTGTTGTTGCAGAGTTATGTAGTCTATTCTGTGTTTTGGTGACTGTGTTGTTGACAGGGTTTCGGTATTGGGTGATTCAGAGATTGATGATGCAGGTTGTATTGCAATGGTGATTGTTTTATGGATCCAGTATGAAAATGTATGTAACGTGGTCCCTGGATGATCGTAGGCCCGCACCTATGTACTAGTAAACATATTGGCCAATACAAGAACCAGGGGGTTGTAGCTCCTTTCCAGTAGCAGATGGAAAACGAGTAAAGGTTGGAGCCTTCAGTAGGCCAGTGCCTACGTACTAGTAAATGGAACAGCTAGTACAAGAGCTAAGAAGGTTGTAGCCTTCTGCAGGTAAAAACCTGCGTACTGGTAAAGGACTGCACCAATACATTGTAAAAAAAGTTTCTTATTAAAGGAAGATAGAAACAAATTGCAGCAGGTGGTTTTCACCCACATTGGGTTTCCACCTTATATCATGGTGTTCATGTGTGCTCTTTATGTGTGATGATCTTTTCTGTTTACTGTTAATAATGTTCTGATGCATTCACTGAAGATGAACTAACTAAATCATAAAGGTTATTGGATGTACGCTAGTTGCTTTTAACACAGTCGCGGATATATGCGGATATCCTTAACTAAAGTAGCGTATATGAATCTAAGTATGAAAATGAAAAAGTATCTGATTTGCTAATACTGATTCACCCCCCCCTCTCAGTATTATTTCCAACAATCACATAGTTATAAGTTTATGTCAAAAATTACAAAACATGAGTGCAATATCATTGTGAATAGTTTCAGTTGCCTATACCATTAACATTGTGCACTTTATGAATCATTCATTGCATGTTAACTCCTTTTTGGACGTTCACTTATAAAATTTCAACACTAGATTTAGTTTAATCATATTTGTTTAGAACTATACTTATGGAAAATAGAATATGTCCAACCACTTTTTGATGGGGTTCTTCATGTTTGATATGTCAATAAGTACAAGAAAATAACATTTGGAATGACATTTGAGTTGGTGAATTTTGCTTGCAAATGAATTTGTGTTTCTCACCAAGGTAACCAAGATGTAGATGGATGTGTAATACCAAGTTTACCTTTTAGCTTCATTTCTTTATAATTTGAGGAGTATATAAAGATAAATCTGGTCAAGAGGCCATGAACACAATAAAAATGAGGAATTTGTAGAGATGTACCTTTCTAGAAATCTATAACAATATGAATCACTGTGGAAGTCTCCAATCACTCAATGGTAATTGATATGAGATAATTAAATATAGAAATAATCTAATAAATAAGATTAGGAATAGTTAGAAATTAGATTATTAATTCATTAAATTATAAATTGTTTATTTCAATTAATTTTAGAATCCTATAACCTTCCATTTTTTAATATTAAAATATTAGACTTAGTGACTATTATTTTTTTTTTTACTCTAAATATTTGATGTGTTGGATCTTGCTCTCCATCTTTGTCCTGATGATGAACCTCAGTTATCAATGTGATTTTTCGAGATTTTTCTTAAATCATCAATCAATCACAGAAGTCTCCAATCTGAAATGTATAATAAAAGCTACATTATAGTTAGTACCTCCCATTTAGTTTAAATATACATTAATTAAACTAAAAACCAATAAACACAAAAATAAAACAACTAATAAAATATTGTATTGTTAAATGCCACCACCAAAAATTATGAAATATGATTAACTAATATTGTTTATATTAACATATATACACTTAATATATATGTTTATTAATAATAAGTCACCTTAAATTGAAAATATGGAGAAAAAATTATAAGTCATAAAAATGGAAATAATTAGAAAAAAATATAAAAATAAAATAAGAAAGTTAATAAAAAGAAATAAAATAAAAATGAAAAAATTAGAACTACAGAAATGGAAGCTACTAAAAACGCTACAATAAACATCAACCAATCACTTTACAAAAAATAAATTTATAATAATAAAAAATAACAAAAATTGAATTTCTAAAATAAAAATATAGATAAACAACTTAAATTTTGGTCAAAAGAAAAATTCAATAATAATAAATGCCACGCTTATAATAATGTCAATAATTGTGGTGAAAACCTCTAGCCAAAACCATGGTCCCACTCCGGTTTCAAAGCAATGTTTTAAAACTCCGACTCCGACTCCGACTCGGCCGAGCAATGACTCCGACTCCGACTCCGAAATGGTAATGAC
>APFE031345667.1:433058-486236 GCA_000404065.3 Pinus taeda | reverse complement strand
AGTTAGAGGCATCATCTGTGATGATTTGAACAACATTAGCCACCCCCACCTCCTCAACAACCTGATCCAATAACTGAAACAGCAAGTGGCCATCTTTTACCTTATCAGATGCATCAACTGATTTTAAGAACATGGTTCCCTGTGGGCAGAATACAAGAAAGTTTATGATGGTACAGTTTCTTTGATTAGTCCATCCATCTGACATGATTGTACACCCTATTCTCGCCCATGAGTTCTTGAACTCTTGCAAATACTCATTAATGGATTGAATTTCTTTCTACAAACGAACCCCCCTTAGCTCATGCATAGTAGGGCCTTTGAAACCTTTTCTAGCAGCATGTATGGCATCAAACATAGGCTCATAATATGGTGAACGAGCAACATTAAAGGGGATATTAGCATCATACCACCATCTAGCTATGTAATCACAAGCAGTCTCCCTCAATTCTTTCTTCCAATGGTCATCTAAAGTGGGCGGCATTTGAGGTTTAAAAATTTCAGGACCATGTGCATCTGATGGAGAGGAGGCCAGAGTGAAATAACTTTTGATAGTCACATCACCCTTTTTCATTCTACCCTTTCCCTTATCTTGAATAGAAGTAAAAGAGGGAGGAACATATCAGAAAGGATTGGATGCATTGGTTTGAGGGATAGAGGAAGAACCCTCAAAATCATAATGGGGGTTGGCACCCATCATTTTTTGTATCTCCCTCTTCCTCCCAATTTCAGGCTGTAATTCTTTTTGCCTAGCCTTATCTTGTTTAAATTTCTCAATGCTGGCCAACATATTCTGCCTAATCTCCCCAATTTCTGGTGATTCACATGGGGTAATTTGGCCTCTAATCCCTGCCAAGTGTTGCTTCAGCCTATTAATTTCCCCTGGACCCTCCTTAATTTTCCTATGGCAAAATTTGCATTGCATTTGACTATCAACCATTTCAACATATGCCCATGCAGCATCTCTTGCTTTAGGTGCCATTTTTGGAATAGGAAATGAAAGCAAACAATTTGAAAATGAAAAAAAAAAAAAAACCTTCATTCAATGTTCATTTATTTGACAAAAAACAGTCTCTAAGCTTTCTAGATAAGCACCTCAAATTTACTAAGCAAAAACAGATTTATAGAGGTGAAAAAAAATACCTCCAGGCACAAACTGCCTCCTCAAGCTTGCTCCAAGAATCAGCTCCTCAATGCTGCTCCAAATGGCTGCCCAAGAAGCTCCTCACTCCAGCTACAATGCTCCTCCAAGACTCCTCACTGCTGCTCCAAAACAAGCTCAAGAATTGCTCACTAACTCTCAAAGAAGACTCTCACTCAAATGCATAAGATTGCTGTGAGAGAATGAGAGCTCTTGGGTGAGTTAAATAGGTTTTGGGAGGGGGATATGGACCCAAAAGATCTATTGGCAATATTACATAACTGTTTGAACTCCAAATCAACCCTAAAACTAATTTAAAATCCCCAAAAAACAAGTTAAACAGTCTGCTTTGCGTCCGGTTTCCGTTGCCCAGCTACCCAGCCGTTTTATTGCGGACTCGGTCTGTTTCGGCCGAGTCAGCAATGACTCAGCCGTCCAAACCAGGTTACCCACCGAGTCACTGCCTAGGCCTATGAAACGGACCAACTCGGCCGAGTTGGAGTTGACCCAACCGTTTCTTAAAACCATGTTTAAAAGAATGGAGGGTGGGGTTTGCTCATTTAATCTAAGTCGAGGTGGTTTCAACAAACAGCCCTATGAACAAACCCCCTCATTAAACTTCGATGGGGCAGGAGCCCGCTCATGTGGTCGGATCTAGGCTTATTCTGGGCATGTGCGATCTGAGCCGTTGATCGCTCCATTATCAGTTTGCCATTAACTCCAGCTTGGCCCCACCGACTTATTGTATTGTTAGCAAACCATGATGCACCAATGAATGATTAGCCTCCTCATTGAACCGTGTTGACAGATTACACGTGTTGTACCTATCCTTCTACTTCTTGACCATTACATGCACAATGTATCGATGGGCAGGCGAGTGAAATCCCAAAATTTCCATCAAAATTAACGTGTGCTGATGCAAAGCATTGACACTTACTTCTCACATCATGGCTCCAAACAATACTACTGCAATTTCATCAGTTTGTTAGGTTGAAGTTGAATGAATAGATTTCATCAAATGTTAGATGAAAACCATGTACACGCGTACTCCAATGCTAATCGAACGATGTATTGTTCACAATGGCAAGACAAGGAAGGTAAAGCTTGTTTGCCACGAATTTATCAGGGTATTCATCAATACAGATTGATGACTCATTCTCTATTTTGTTAGCAACACTGCTTTGGCTCATCATAAAGTTGAATATTGATTTACAAACAAAATGTAGTTCTGATTTTAGGTTTTGTTCTGGTCTCCTATTGCTGTGAAACTGAGATTCTAATACCAACTTCTCCTTCTCATGTGGGTGACAGAAGTCTTCGTTGCATTCCATTGGCTGACTTACTTCTATGACCAATATAACGTAGTGCATTGTAACAACTCTACACATGTTTCATGGCAGCGTCTATGTTCTCCACCATGCAATGGACTACGTTATATACATTGGACTTTCCATGTAATGGAGTTATTAAATAATTATAACACCAAAATGTCCGAGAACTCCGAGAGAGACAATATTTTTTTAACATAGAAATACTCGAGCATTATTGAAGTATAAAAGCACTTTCCAGTTTTTGAAGCACTCCCTAGCTGGGGTTTGCCTGAAAAATCTTTCACATTCTAGCTCTGCAATAGCTGGAATTCGCCTGAAAAATCTTTGATATTCTAGCTCTGCAAAAGCTAGAGTTTGACTGATTGTTTTTTGACATTCTAGCTCTGCAATATTTTTCTACAACAGAGGCGTGAAGCCCCTTTTCTAAATGCTAAGGATGCTACATGAGCATTATTGAAGTATAAAAGCACTTTCCAGCCGTGCCTAAGCCGATGACCTATTATTTGGTGAAAGCAATTCCTAGCTGGAGTTTGCCTAAAAATTCTTTGACATTCTAAGTCTGCAATATTTTTCTACAACAAAAGCATTGAAGCCCCTTTTCCAAATGTTAAGGATGCTACATGAAGAAGTTAATGATGAGAATAGAGTGTAAATTTTGACTCCCTTTTATCCTGGAAACTATGCAGTTTCAAAGGGGAATGAAAGGAGTGGAAAATAGCAGAGGTGAGAGCACTTGTAACACCCGCACAACAATGAATATCCAATAGATCGTTGTGATGAGAATAGAATGCAAATTTTGAATCTTTTTATCCTGGAAACTATGGCGTTTCCAAGGGAAATGAAAGGAGTGGAAAATAGTGGAGGTGGAAACATTTGTAACACCCCCATAACAATGAATATCCAATAGATCCCCACAAGGATTAAGCTCCAACCTTAGAGAGAAACCAGTTGTGGCCAATATTAGAGAAACCAGTTGTGGACAACTCACTATCATTGACCTTGCACAAGAAGTAAAGGATACATGATATTAAGTGAGTAAATTTCCAAATTTCTCATCCTTAAGCAAGTTATATATCTCACAAAAATTCAATATAGATGGAAATTCTATGAAAATATTATTTAGTTGACCTTAGTGTTGGACTGCAAATTATTCGTGTGAGTTCTCCAATGCCAATGGTAAACACTATTATTGATTGGTTTCAAGTTTCCATATATAAGATTGATTTAGCGCTATCTCCATGGCTTAAAAGGCCCAAAATGTAGTTTACAGCAAGATTAAATTTAGATGAGGGAATGGAAGTCATATGAATATTGATGACAAACTAAGGAAGCACAAGTTATAAGATTTTTTAGTTACATACCATGCATCAATTCAAACATGGTAGTGATATAAAAAATGAAGGAGCATGTTCTAATTCCCAAGATTGTAGATATTTGAAGACACCTACTAGTTCTCATTATCAACTCTACATGAAGAAGTAAAAATGATACATACTTGATATGAAGTGAATAAATTTCCAAATTTATCATCCCTAAGCAAGTTATATATCTCAACAAAAAATCAATATAGATGGAAATTCTATGAAAAAATTATTTAGTTGACCCCAGTGTTGGACTGCAAATTATTGACGTTAGTGCTCCAATGCCATTGATAACTACTATTATTGATTGGCTTCAAGTTTCCTTATATAAGACTGATTTAGGGCCATTTCCTTGGCCTAAAAGGTCTGAAATGTAGTTTATAGCAAGATCAAAGCATATATATGAGGGGTTGGAAATCATATGAATATTGATGACAAACTAAGGAATCATATGCTATAGGATTTTTTAGTTACATACCATGCATCAATTCAAACATGGTAGTGATATGAAAAATGGAGCATGTTCTAATTCCCAAGATCGTAGATTTTTTAAGACACATACTAGTTTTCATTAGCAACTCTACATGAAAAAGGAAAAGTAGGTTTTTTTGGAAAAAAATGAAGAAATTAATGATGATGGTGCTAGTGTTCTGGACCAAGAGGAAGGCTCTAAATATTTCCAGGTTGCGGATTTAGATTGTGATGATTATTCCACTCAAAAATAATATTTTCTAATCATCTTTCAAAGGACTAATGCTCCATTCCAAGAATATAATTAGAAGCATGATACTAATGTTGTTATAAAAAAACTTATGAGCCAAGAATTTGAGGAAGTTGATAGTACTAGTCATAGAAAAGATAGAACACGAATTGTAGTTCCATAGGAGCATATAGTAGCAATCCTAAGATACACATTGATCTTGATTCCTTCATTAAATAGGATTAAGGGAAATCGTATGTTTTTTGTTTCAGTATACCACCAAAATTTAACAATGAACAACCGTTGAGGATATCATACAAGAGATTTCTTATGTACTTGTCAAAGACAAAGATGAAGTTTGTATGAAATTTCATCTAAATCCTCCTAAATATGGCAACACTAGAATTAGGGAAGAATGCTCAAATTCTACCATGGTCAAGTTTCTGGCTATATATCCCATTGATGAGAAATGTCAGAAAACTAATTTTATAGAAAATTTATCGTTTGCCCAAGGCTGAGTTTATATTGCAAGGTTTGATGAAGATTAAAAAATAATTGATTTGACATCATAACACTGTGTAAGATGGAAAGTCCTTGACAATATATTTCCAAATTTTGTAACAAGCACAAAATTTCCTTTATGATGAAACCACCATTAAGGACATCACACAAGAAATTTTTTATGTACTTGTCGAAGGTAAAGATAAACTTTGTATGGAATATCACCTTGATCATCTTGAAGATTGTAAGGCTAACATTAAGGAAGAATATTCATTTTCTACAATGGACAGGTTTTTGGATACATATCCCATTGATGAGAGATGTAAGCAACGCAATGTTATAGAAAATTTCTCCTCTACCCAATATTGGTTTTATTTTGCAAGGTTTGATGAAGTTTGAAAAATAATTGATTTGATATCATAGAACAATCCTTGACAATATATTTCCAAATTTCGCAACAAGTTGTTCAAATATATCCTCATTCATATCAATGTCTAATAGAAAACATGTTATAAGGAAATTGAAAATCCAATAATAATTATGGACTCTACTATATTCAAAATACTTTAGAACAAATTTAAGACTTTCGAGAATGATTTATTTCAGTCTTTCGAGAGATGTAGAATGAACCCATTTTGAGCAAATGAAACGGACATATGTGAGACTAGGTTTATGCACATTCTTTTCTAGCTCACTACCCTTCAAATATGCACAAAGCAAAAAACTCTAGCCTTGTGAATTTCATAGGTCAGTAGGATAGTGTAGTATGTTGATGATGAATCCATAGTTTAATACACATGTGAATGGTGATTGTAGGTGATTTTGAAAATTTTAACTGAAACCAAAAGAGGCATCAAGCCTGTCACCACTTTATTTTGTATAGAATATTCTATGAATTGTGGGTAATCAAACTTGTAACCATTAATAAAACACCTTTTCAAAGTACTATTGGACAACATTGAAGTGAAAAATAACTCGAAAAGACTCCAGTTAGGTGTGTAGAAGGAAAATTTTGTTAAAAATTCAAATACACTCTCAACTTCCCTAGGGGGTTTAGTAGGAAAAATCGTAGACCTAATATGTAGAAATATGATCAAGTTATTCTTCAAGTGTGTGATGTTTTTCAATGGAAATTATTTGAAAATAGTTTTTCATTTCAATTGTATAAATCGTTTGAGCAATAGATTCTTCATAAAAAGGGGCCACCTCCCTATATCATCAACATAAATGTTTTGCATATGTTATGGTTGTGCATGTGACAAAGGAGGCTAATGTGATCATTGATGTAGGATAAGTGGTGTTAGCACCCAACAAAACTATGAATTTTGTAGGTATAAGAAACACATATGATATGAGGAGGTCACTGGTTATACTCCATTCTATCTATACAATATCTGAGGATGCTACATGCCAAAATTCCAGCGAAAGCTATGTACGCCCTATAACAAAATATCAAGGATGATACAAGTGAATTTGCTTGAGAAAAAGAACATCAAATCCGATTACATGCGCTAAAGAGTGAAGGAATATAAATCTTTCATCATGTTGGGAGAATTTATAAGGATAGAATATGGTTTCAAGATGTTTTAACATAATAAAACAACACCGAAACTAATAAGAGGGATTAATCTGGCTACCCTTGGTGGTAACCAAGACTTGCTTTCTTGAGCTTTCAACATAACCAAGGAGGATGTGAATTGACCACATTATGGTACAACAAGGTACACCGAGCCACATTTGAAGGATATTATTGTGAGGGTGTACAAAGGATTCCCATAAGCCATAGAGAAGGATCAAATGGGCTATAAAAGCACAACATTGAAACATAGCAATGGAGCAAGTAAGGATCAACATAAACCAAACAAAGTCCTATGAGCCTTAGAGTGGTCATGACATGAAAAAACTCAATTTCTTCCCTAATCATGTCAAAGCAGACATTGATGCATAAATATCGATGCAAACATGCAAAGTATAAAAACAAGTACGATGATGATTATACCAAAATATGTTCAATGATTATACCAAAAGACCTCTTAGATGTGTTGTGAAAACACCATCTAAGGCTAGAGAGTTGATAATAGACTATTGTTCTAAGATGTCTTATAGAAACAAGATTCATGCAATCAAAAGTGATTCCTTGAAAGAAATTAATGATTAAGATGTATCAACAACCTAATGTTTATGATTATACTGTTTCTATCATTTTCTCCTTCTAGCATTGTTTTTGCAGTTGGGCTTGGAACCTTAAGAAGGGATCACCCTTGATGCTTACAACACTCTATCTAATGCACTAGTCATCATTAGAGAAAGTAGAGCTTTATGAAAATGTACATCATGCTAAAAGTGATGAAATTTTGAATTTAATCATCATCACCATCATCTTAGTATTCTTTGCAAAATTTATATTTGGAATTTTTATAACACAATTTCAAAAGTAACTTTTAGCCTAATATATTAGATTTGTAGGTGGGGATACGAAGTACAAAGGCCATGTGATCCAAATTTAAATAGGAACACACCAAATTACAGATATAACCATAAATACAAAGATGCTGCAGAAATAACACTTCATTTCATTAATATCAAATACTGAAATATGCTTACAAATAGAATGGAAATAAGCATAGCTCGAGTGATGGTAGCTTATCTCTGAGAACAGATGTGGTGGCTACATGCCTCTGAAATGTGTTACAATGAGGCCTGAGGGAATATTTATTATTGAGAAGCAATGGAAAGCCCCAAACATCCAAAAAGCTAACCCTAGGAAATGAAATGCCAAAACTATGGGCCTCGTTCAGGTAAATTGGTACATCAACTTCCCGGGGTCGTAACTTTGGCATACGATCTCAATTTGACACATATGATACCTCGTTAGAAATATCTATCTGAGAACTAAAAATGATGGAAAAAAATAATAAGTTAAACACGAATATTTTCCACTAGTGATTTCCCCAAAAAACATCGTTTAGGGCCTCAAAATGGCTCTGGAAGTCCAGGACCCGAAAAACTACCAAAAATAGTAAACAATGCTACAATTAAGGAAACTAAAAAACTAAAATAAATAATGGTGGGGGTCCAAATGGAATAGGTGGGTGGCCACCAATATCCACCTAGATCATTCTTCGCCCCTTAGGAAGAAATGGTCACCATTGCATTGAGTTCCTCCATGAGATGAGGAAACTTTTGCTGAACTTGGTCCTTGGTGAACCAATTGACCTGGTGAAGGATTTGGCTTGCTTTGACAATTCGATATAGTTGGATTCTTTGATGTCGGGTGTTCTTGATCTATGTTTCCATGATCTGATCAGTTGTGGCTTATTCCATGTAGTCTGAATTTAATTATATAGGTGTGATTTATTCTACAATGTCTGATGTGTCTAGCAATGGTGGGAAGTATGGTCGAAGGTGGTCCACATTGAACAATGGCTATAGACCAAAGAATGGGGGGATTTTGAGCTCAAATTCATTGTCTCCCACAACCTTGGTAATGGTATAAGGACCATATCAGAGTGGTTTGAGTTTCTGATAGGCTCCTTAAGGCGTTCCTTCTGCAAATGCAACTAGACTTTGTTGCCCACCTAAAACTTGTGTGGCACCCGATGTCGATCATGTGACTACTTGTAATTGGCATTTGATTTATCTAGAATGTCATGGACCTCTTGGCGGATGTGCTGAATGTGCTCAATGAAGTTGTTTTCCTTGTCGTCTTTGAAATGGACATGAGCCGAATTTGCCCAAGTAGCTGCAAATGTTATGGCCACATCAATGGAACATAGTGGCTAGAATCCCAAGCCCACATGAAAAGGGCTATAGTGAGTTGAGTTGTGGAGAGCCCAGTTATAGCTATGTTGGACATAGGGGAGGCTCTCATCCCATGTGTGTGGATGATTTTAGTTGTACATGTGCAAAATGTATACAATCATCCTGTTGATAACCTCTATCTGGCCATCAGTTTGGGGATGGAAAGTTGGGGACTTAGTGAGCTTGGTGTCCAACATTGACCAAAGACTAGACCAAAATGTATTAAGGAACCTATTGTCTCGATCTAAAATGATAAATTGTGGGATCCCAAAGTGTACCCACACTCGTTCAAAGAACAATTTGGCAATGGCTTCTGCTATGATATTCTTCATGCAAGCCGCCATAATGGCTATCTTCGAGAATTTGTCGACAACCATAAAAATACAGTTGCTGTCATGCTCATTAGAAGGAAGGCCTGACATGTAATCCATGGGTATGGATTCCCAACATCGACTAGGGGTAGGAAGCGAAGTATAAAGGCCTTGCTGCTTGATGGTCGATTTGGCAATGACGCAGGCATTGCAAGATCTGATGTACTTCCTGACATCCTATCGAAGATTTTGACAATAGAAATACTTTTGCAGTATTGCCACTGTTTTCTCGACCCCGAAATGCCGAGGGACCCAACTATAGTGCACTTCCAAAATCATCTTGGCACGCTCACTTGAATGAATACAAAGGTGTCCCAGGTGGCATAACAATGCATCTTGGAGGTTATAATCTGGAACTTGTTGACCTTCCAAGAGTGTCTGGTATGTGTGGTCAAATTCTCAGTTGCTTTTGTAGAGAAGTGGCTAATTAGAAGTTTCATGCCCATAAGAGTTGAGCATGGTGGTTAATGCCATGATCGGTGGTTAGTTGAGGCAGTCTACAACATTATTGGTGCTGCCCTTCTTATACTTGATATTCAAATGGAACGGTTACAAGTATGTGGACCACTTCTTATGGAAATCATTTTGCAACTTCCCTTGCATTTGTATGAACTGTAGGGGTCAGTGGTCTATGTGGATGACCATTTCCTTCCCCAACATATAATGCTTCCATTGTCGATAGGCCTGCACAATGTAATACATCTCTTTGTCATAAGTGGGATAATTCCTTACTGTGTCTAAAAGTGTATCACAATGATATTCCACTGGATGCCCATGTTCAGTAAGGACTTCCCCAATAGCATAGTCATAGGCAACTATCTCGATCTCAAATGGTTGTTGCAAGTCTGGTAATGCGAGCACTGGTACAAAGAAGAGACGATGTTTCAACTCTGCAAATGCCTTCTGTTGAGATTCAGACCAAAATAATTTTTCTTTCGCTCCTCCCTTGGTGACTTGACTCAAGGGCCAAGTGATATGAGAGAACCCCAACATGAACCTGCAATAGAAATTGGCAAGACCCAGAACGTTGTGAAGTTCTATCAGAGTTGTTGGGGCTGGCCAATCACGAATGACTTGGATCTTGGTTAGATCCACATGCACCCCTTGTTCATTAATAATGCATCCCAAATACTAAACCTGGGTCATGCCAAAAGTTCATTTCTCCAAACTGGTACATAGCTTGTGCTTCCGCAGTGTCTGAAGAACCAGTCGGATGTGGCGGAGGTGCTCTTCCCAAATCTGGTTGAAGATCAGGATGCCATCCAAGTATACCACTACAAATGAGTTGGTGAATGGTCACCAGATGTCATCCATCAACCTCATGAAGGTTTCAGGAGCATTTGTCAACCCGAAAGGCATAAGCAACCATTCGAAAAGGACCTCCTTGGCTTTGAAGGAAGTCTTCCACACATCAGAGGGTTTGATTGGTACCTGGTGATATCCAAACTTCAAGTCAATCTTGCTAAAATTTTTGGCCCCCTTGAGTTGGTCCAGAAGGTCATCAATCTATGGGATCGAGTACCTATTCCAAACAATGATCTTGTTCAACACTCGATAGCCAATACAGAGTCTCCAAGTCCCATCCTTCTTCTATACCAACATGATCGAGCTCCCATAGGGTGATGAACTCAGGCGAATGTGACCCTTCTGTAACAAATCATAAATATTCCTCTTGATTTTGTCGTTCTCCAAGATAGATTGCTAATAAATTGGTCCATTGGCAAAACGGTGCACCTAGGATCAGATCAATGGAGTGCTTGACCTGATAGTGCAGAGGCACTCCTATAAGGGAGGTGAAGATGTCTTCGTACTCCTCCACAACCTTGTCTATCTGTTGTTGTCATGTGGAGGGGCCCTGTCTAAAGGTTGTGGCCACCATCTTCTTCTTTCCTTGAGGGCGTATCATCAAGAAAATAAATTTCCCAATTTTGGAAATGAGCTTACTGCATTTTTTTGTAGTAACCAAAGAGACAGCGGTAGGCAGTGCTACCTTTGGTATCCTGTACAACTTATTTCCCAAGGTAACAATAACAGTACGAGGCCTTAACTCATACACAACATGTCGCTTCCACAAGTATGGTTGGCCTAATAGTACATCACAAACATCAAGAGGAGCAACATCACATAATACCTCATTTGGGAAGGGTTTGTTGCTGTATGGAAGGTGACACTGCTGACTGATGCAAAGATCCTATCCTTGGTGAAGCCACCTGATGGTGTATGGTTGTGGGTGTGATGTAGTTGCTAAGCCTAGCCGCTTCATGACTTCTGCTAAAATGAGGTTCTTTTGGATCCTGCTGTCGACAATGAACTGTAGTAGGGAACCCTTTACCCACATCTAGGAGTGGAAGAGGCACTCCTCCTCCTCTGGATCTCTGGGTTCCTCCTTCTGAATCTGTGTGGTGGAAATGATGGTGTTGCGCTCCGTATCGATAATCTACTTCCCTTTGTCATTCACCTTGTTGGGTTCTGACTTAGAGTCGGAACATGAATCTAATTTAGAAGCCTTCAGCTCGGCCACCAGTGACTGCTTGCTCCACACTCACTTGTGTTGTGAGTGGAGCTCTTATGGAACTCACACCACTTTCTTGTGTCCTTCTTCGAGTTCATGGTGTTTTTCTTTGCTTACATCTTGGGAGGGTTGTCCTTGGCCTTTCCACCTTGGATTTGTCCTTTTTTCTACGATTTGGGGGCACCTTTCCCTTACTTCGGATTCACAAATCCAAAGTCTTGTTTTTTCTGTTTAAGCTTCTGCTCGATATTAATAGTGTATTGTATGTCATGCTGAGCAAGGAGATGTCTAGGAACTCCATCTCATCTTGGATGTACTTGTGTAGGAAGTCATGGTACTTGAGTACCAAATTTTTGTTAGAATCCTTGATATCAAACTTCATGCAAAGAGTATGAAAAACATTGGTAAACTCTGGCATGTCTTGGTCCCTTCCTTTCCACATCTTGGTACAATTTATGGATTTATCCTCATAGCTCCCAACAGAGTAGTATTGTTCCTTAATGGCATCCTAAAATGAATCACAAGTGGGTGTGGCTGAAAATAGTGAGGGCGTACTTTCATCCTTTTGCTGGAAAAACCATGAACAGAAAGATATCCTTCTAGTAGATTTAACCATTTATCTACAATGGTTGCATCTACTTATCTCTAAATTATGGGAACGTCAAATTTTACTTGTACCTTAAAAACAGTGGCGCCTCGAGAGTGGCTGCTAGATGTGGATGCATCGCTGGTGGGTAAACATTGAAGGATCTAGGCAAAGTTATCCATCATTGTATTCCTTTGTTTCTCAAGGGCCTCCTTGAGCAATATTTTGATAGGATCTCCTGCTCTCTCATCTTCCTTTTCTTCCCCCATGGGAGGCTGTTGAGATTTTCAAGTCTCGTCTCGCAAAGGTTCGACCAGTTCAAGCCCTAACTCCTTATATCCCAACCTTGTTGGGGACGTACAAAGAAAAAGCAGAGAAAGAGAAGACCACTCTGATACCACTAATCTGAATTTAAACAGGAATGTAACAAATTACAGATTTAACCATAAATACAAAGATGTCGCAAAAATAATACTTCATTTCATTAATATCAAATACTGGAATATGCTTACAAACAGAATGAAAATACGACTAGCTCGGGCGATGGTAGCTTATCTCTAAGAAGAGATGTGGTGGTTACATGCCTCTGAACTATGTTACAATGAGGCTTGAGGGCCTATTTATTGTTGAGAAGAAATGGAAAACCAAAATCATCCAAAAATCTAACCCTAGGAAATGAAATGCCAAACCTATGGGCCTCATTGGGGTAAATTGGTACATCAACTTCCTGGAGTCGTAACTTTGGCATACGATCTCCATTTGACGCATATAATACCTCATTAGAGAGATCTATCTGAGGACTAAAACTGCTGACAGTGAATACTAAGTTGACATACTATATTTCGGCAATGATTTTCCCAAAAAATGTTGTTTAGGGCCTCAAAATGGCTCCAAAAGTTCAGGACCTGAAAAATTGCCAAAAATAGTAAATTGTGCTACAATTAAGGAAAATAAAAAACTAAAAGAAACAATGGTGGGGGTCCAAGTGGAATAGGAAGGTGGGCACCAATATCCACCTGGATCACCATCATATATATATATATATAATGGCTTTGAATCAAATCAAATCACTACGAAGAGAAAAATTACGCATCACTAATCTAGAAATTATCATGGATATTCAACGGGAATGTTCACCACAATAGGTCTGGTGAATTTATACTTTAAAATCCAAAATCTACACTATGAGGGCTTATTTCTCTTTAGCTTTTTGGATATGTAAATTATTGTATATTTTGTATGCATGCAAATTACAATTGTGTAGAAAATAAAGAACGGAAAAATATAAAACTTCCAAACCATGATTGACATAAGGAAAAACTTAAAAAACCCTTTCGGGAGAAAAACCAACTGGAAGGTGAAGTCACTCTTCTCTATTTATTTTAATGGAAAATGGCTACAAGTACAAGAAGTAAGTCATGTGGCCCATGGGCTGCTACAATGCATAAATCCTCTTTGTGTGCTCTCTCCCTATCCCTCTCGGATACCCCTGTTTTCTATGGAAAAATTGCACTTGAAAATAATGGAACCCATTTTCCTCCTAGTGGTATGGTTATAACACAACCTGATAGCCTACTAGTAGTTAGGATTGAATCCCTCAAGTCTTAACCATAGTTAGAATATGGAATTTTATAGAGTCTTCTTCATCATGATCACGTGGAGAGCCCCCTTTCCTTGAGTAATTGGGCATGACGTGGCATCCTCTTGAATGATGGTGGCCAAAACAGGAAGGTCAAAGTTCGAGTGCCACAACTTTTGCATATGGACTCTCATTGAGGTGTTACTTATGCCTTTGAAAATTTATTTATGCATAGAATATGATAAAAGGTGTTGCACTAAATTAGCAAAGATTTACCCCCAAATAACATCATTTGATGCCTCAAAATGCTCTAGAAGGTTTCAGACCCCAATTTTCCAAATCGGTACCCACCTATAAAAATGTTCTTGTGAGTTGATTCCTCCACTTTTTCCACACTTAAGGCATCGATATGGATGACAAATAATATAATGATCCAAGTTATATCATTCATTTTTCAACAAATTCAACTTCAACAATTATTTTTGAGACTATTGCTCGCACCTAACAACATTGTTTATATTCACTGGTAGAAGCGACAAGTATATGCATCAATGAGCACACTTATAAATCATACAGTTGTTGACACCACCATAGTTGTGATGTCAATTAATATACAAAAATACCCAAAAATTCTCAAGTTAGCAATCAACCTTAAAATATGAAGTTCAATGGAAAATTTTGACTATTGCATTTTACCTTTATGTGTGTGTGTGTGGACTTAAGATGATTGAGAGGAATAACCCAATTCAATAGGCAACAAAAGCTATATGTTTTTGGCATTTAGATGGCAACCTATATCATATAAGTCAACTAAAACAAAATATAACAAATTGAATTAATTTGGAATATAAAAAACACTACCAATAAAGCATGCTTTCTTTTTTTCCTTTCTCTGTATCTACAAGTAGTTTATGCATATAAAGAAAGGAATGATCTAGTTAGAAGAAATATTTGTGGCTATCTTTAAGAAGCACTTCAAAAATAAGAAGTTTGCAAGAAGGCATGGCCTCCAAAGAAACTTGGAAAATACTCAAAGAAAGGAAATGTAACAATAAAGAAACTCATGAAATATTCTCTTGAGGTAAGAATGCAAGTAAAAGAAGCCTTGAAATGAAAAAATCACTGCTAATTTGATGATATATGTATTGGAAAATGTAACTAGTTTCGGTATTCATAATTACCTTTGTACTTATGACATGGTATATTTTTGTAAAAATAAGAAAAATAATTATTATTTAAATCATGGGTTTCATGCTCAAGTTAATTTGTCTTCTAGGTCAGGAATGTTCTTCATACTTCTAGGGTTTGTCAAGTAAAAATAATATTTTTCATAAGTCATGAAGTGAAGTCCCATTTGGAATTTGAAAATAAAGTGAAAAGGAAATTTTATTTTGAGTCAAAATGTCATTTTGTCCCTACAAGACCAAGTCGGCCTAGTTTAGGATAATTTTACCTCCTCAAATGTGCATATATAAGAGAAGTTCAACCTCATTTGGAAGATAAATCAAGAAATTCCAGCCTCTTCGAAAAGAAGGAGGGAAATCAACAAAAATATCAAGGAAGAAGTCAAAGGAAAGAGGAGAAGAAAACAAAGTCGAAAGAGAGAGAATCTACCCTAGGTAACCTCACACATGTGAAATTTCTGAGTTAAAGGAAGGTCAAAAATTCCAAGTCTATTGCAGGAGGCTGAAATTCTGTTGTAGGGGCTGAAATTTGAACCTTGACCAATGTTGGAAGGGTTTGACTATTGTTGACTTGTTGGAAAAGCTTGGAAGAAGGGTTGACTTGGGGCTTGCGAGTGGACTTGGTCTAGAAATTTGGGTCTTGGATTTCTCATTTGATATGATTATGTAAGAAGATAAGAGATTCTTTTAGGTTTTCCCCTTTAGAGGGGTTTTGCCCTGGCTTGGAGCCTATATTTTGTGTCCCTTGTATTTCATGTTCTTCATGGTTTATGATCTTGATAATTGTTTGATGAAAAGAATATACTAAAGAAAAAAGGAAGCTAACATAAGTTAACACACCTTTATCGAGGATAAGGAGAATTGTTTAAATGTCTACCCTACTTGATTCTCCAACATGGTATCAGAGCTAAGGTGAAGAAACGATAGTTATATGATCATATTGTTGGCATAAGAGAAGGTTTCTTGTCAAAGGGAATCATTTGCAAAAGGAAACAGGGAAAGGCTTAAAGAATAATACCTATTGACCTATAGGGAAGAAAATTATAAGCTTTGTCAAAGGCTCTCTAATGCACTACATCATCTTGAAGTAGAACATCTATCTTTATCCGTTAAAGGCATCATCAAGAAGGACACTTGTTTGACAAGTAAGTACCATAATGTTCTCCATGTCTCATTCTACAAATCAAATGGTTTCATTTTGCAAGGAAATCAACAAGCCTGTTAGATCAACAAACTTCCTAGCATGGAAGAAAAGGATTGATTTGGTGCTCACATAAAATGAAGTCATGAAATATGTTCTTGGAGAAATTATTCAACTAGATAAAGAGAAGACTCAAGAATTAGAAGTATACAAGAAGGGAGAAGTGAGGGAACAAAGGATTCTTATTGAATACATAAAGGATCATCTCATTCCCTTTTTTGTTGATTTAATTACATCTAAATATATCTATGATAAGTTGGTGAAGTTGTACTTTATAAGTACCTATGGTTATAAAATATCATTGAGGAATCAACAATATAAAATAAGGATATCAAATAATGAAGATATGGCCACATATCTTATGAATATCTCACAGTTGAAGGAAAAACTACAAGGTCTTGGAGAAGTCATCTTTGATTCAGAGATGCCTACTTGTGTAACTAATGTCTAATCAAGAAAGGATACTACTCCCTTTGATGAACTATGGGCTCAATGTATCTTGGAATAAATAATATTGAAGGCAAAGGATGACACTAAATCAAATGAAAATTCTCAAGCCTTTGTTGTAAAATCCAAGAATAAGAAAGGGAAGTTTGGAAAATCCAAAAGAAAACTTTGTCTAATATACAATTCTTTGGATGCAATGAATATGGACATTTTAAGAGGTATTTTCGTAATAAGAAAAAAAACAAAAGGAAAGGAGTGGATCTCACATAGTTGAAGAAAAGGAAGAACTTGAGAAGAAGCCAAAAGGAGAAGATCCCAAGGATCTATACTATTGAAAGAAGCTTCATCTCTATCAAGTTTTATGAAGCTTGTCTTTCTTTTATTAGAAAGTAGCAGTTAGAGTAGCATGCATCATTTCATTCTCTAGAAGAGTCTTGGTTTTTGTGAATCATGGAATCATAGAATAAATCATATTATAGTAGAGAAATCAGAGTCTACATGATAAAACTGCTTTGGAAAAAATCATCTAGCTGACAAGAATGAGAATATTTAGACTATCTTGCACATCATAGTTCATCCAAGTATTTTTATAACATATTGTTAGAGGTAGTCATCTTGCAGAAAGGATCACCAAGATCCTATAATAAGAACCATCATCTAGGGAAGGTTATTTAATATTTTGAGGAAGCATTATGACATAAATAATATACATTCCATTTATTATGGAAACAATTATCTTGAAGGACGAAGGAATTTTTATGGTCAAGTTGTGGTTTGAAAGGCAGAATCAAAGTATGGAAATTTATGTTCGATAAGGATAAAAGAAAGTTATTTAAAGGAATGATTTCTAGATGGTCATATGAAAGAATAAGGTATGTATGTCTTTATTAACTCTTCTCTAGAAGGTATAATTCATGTTTACAAGAATTGATCATAAGAATGTGCCCAAAAGTCTTTCATGTGATTACTTTGTGCTTGGAAAAAGAAGTTTGGTATGCATTGGAATGCATAAAGATCAATAATATTCCATAATATATCTTGAATTAGATATTTTGATATTGATCAACATAAAATATGGTCTCGTGAAGAAAGAAATACAATTGATAATGACAACTCCAAGGAAGAAAATATTGTAGCTTACTAATTAGTTTGTTCCATGGGAACTTTGATTAAAAGTGAAAGCATGAAGAAGTATTCTTGTACAATATGGATATAGATCATGCAAAATGATGTTGATCTCAAAGAAAAAAGTAAGCATAATCTAATTGTTGGGCTCTTAATTGGTCATTATTATTACCACTTCTTAACATTCATTTTATCTATTTCCACTATTCTTTTATCACATTATTTACCATAATTTATTATATAATTCCATTTCATAATAATTTATGCTCTCATGGATAAATAATATCTGATATCATTTATTTTTAATAATTAATTATTATTATGCATGATTTTGGTTTATTCATTCGTTATAACCCCACCCATGATTTTAGCCTCCAAGATCTCTTCCATATTGCATATTTGGTCTTCAACAGATAATTAGATATTCCAACTTAGGAATTCATTGGCATAAGAAGTGATAGATTTTTGTTGGACGTTTTTGGTAAATGAAAGCAAATCTGGAAAATCTAAGACATGGGTTTTGTTCAAAATGGACCAAATCAGTGTCTAAATAAGGAATTTTCAAAAATTTAGTTTGTATTGAGAGAAAATCAAGGTTCTTCGAAGGACATATTTTCAGATTTGTTGTCACGGCCATTTTCTAGAATTGCCCAAATTGTACTAACCAAATTCAACTTGTTCAGTTGAATCATGATGGATAGATCTCTCATATCTCATCTTGAATATTGAGATCAGGTTGTTGCAAGTTTCCTTTGGATGTTTGTATAATTAAAAGACACAATTCAGAAAGAGGGGGGGCTAGCTGATGTAAGAATTAAGCCTTGTAATAGTGGAACTCTTATCAATGAAATTTCCAGCCTTCTAATATTTTTCTCAATATGTGAGTTAAGCATACCCCTGACCAGGGAGTTGGGCCCACTCTTTTGATCATCTGATGTGCGTGTGTCCTTTTTATGTATATCGTTTTACTTGTTGTATTTTCTTTATTGTTGTTACAGATTTCCATAGATTCTTGTGAATGTTTTGCTTTCTGCAATTTAATTTCCATTACCGTTATAACAATGCTTTGATTTCTTAATTGTAAACCCTTGATTGATGTAGATTGTAACCTTGCCCCTCCATATACTTTACGCGTTACCTTGAAAAGAGTACACACCTGGATTGATGAATTAATGTAGGAAACATGATTGAATAATTTGTTCATACTCGCACACCAACATTTTGGTGTCATTTTCGGGGAAGGCTAACAAGGTGCAAGACATAATATGTATCAACCAGAGGGTCAATCTCTCATCCTGGGGAGAGAAGGATTTTGCTCACTCTGCTCCAGGTCCCAAGCATAGTCATTTCTTTGTTTTGTTGTTTCTCTTTCATTTTATTTTATTTTTTGTTTTTATCTTTAGGCCCAATCTCTCATCCTGGGGAGGGAATGGTCTTTTGACGCCCTGCTCTAGGTCTTAAGCTTAATTTTTTCCTACATTTTTGTTTGTTTTGATTTTGGAAAACCTAATCTCTCGTCTTGGGGAGAGAATGGTCCTTTGACGTCCTATTCCAAGCCTTGAGCTTTAGATTTCCTTGTGCGCATTCTTTTCTTGTTTGGTTTCTTGTCCTGGGGAGGGAAGGGTCTTTTGACACCCTGCTCCAAGTCTTGAGCTTTAGACTTCCTTTCAAATTGTTTTTTTTAATAACTAAGAAGAAAAAAGGTAGAAATTTGAAAAAATCTTATCATTTCACTGAAGTGGTGATGTAAGAACGACCCATTCCACTAAAAAATTGACAGGGATATCTGAAGGAGGAACCTCAAATAAGCACATGAAGAACATCTTCTATTATGGTAAGAAATGGCTCACATTGTTACTTTTGAATTCCCTATCAGCGATCTAGGAGGAGTGACACAAATGTACATAATTCCTCCACCTTCTCTACCAAATTTTCATGGTTTGGATAATGAGGACCCAGATACATTCTTATTTGAGTTTGAAGTACTTTGTAGAGGATATGATTATTGTACTAATGATCAAAGGTTGAAAGTGTTTCCTCTTACTCTAAAAGGAGAAACTCTCTGATGGTTCATGAGCCTTGGTGGGAACTACATCAAAACATGGGAGGACATGAAGAATGTATTCTTGGAGAAGTACCAAGACTATTGCAAGGCCAATGAAGATATTTTCAATATGATACAAGGGGAAGATGAAAGCTTGGAGGACTATTTGGAGCGATTAAATACAACCTTCAAAACTCAAAGCATAAGCATTTGGAAAAAGACATCTTAAAAACACTCATTCTTAAAGGGATCAAAGATCAAATATTAGAAATCTTAAATCTGATAGGAAAATGTGACATTTTTTAGCTATCATATGATGATGTTTGTGATTTATGCATAAGGTATTCAAGAGGAATATCCAAGGATGGTAAGAATTCTAGAGAATTTTCTTCTTTCCTTTCCAAATTTTCTACAAGAACAATAGATATAAGAGATGAAACCAGCCATTTATTTGAACATTTTAAAGATGGTTTTATTAGCTCTCTAAATTCACAATTTCATGTTTTGCAGGTTAAGAAAAGTCAAGAAAAAATTGAAGAAGTGATTTTTCCTCAATGCCAAAAGGAGAATCCCACAGATAGTTTCTCTTTCTTACTTGGGATGAAAACAACATTTCCAAGAGATGGAGAAGTTGCAGGAATTTCACAACCATTGAAACCTTGGCCTACATGTATGTTTCAAAACACTTCCACTCCATTGTCTTACTTGCATAATCTATTATGGAATACTCATGTGTTAGGGCAACCATGCCAATCTCAATATAACCCCCATAAATCTTGTCCACAAGTTTGGCATGGTTCATCCTATGATTACATGACTAATCTCCCTCATCTTGTAGCACAAAAATATCATCCATATTATTTTCCATCTTTTCAAGAACACCTTGCTTGGGTATCAAAATCATCCACACATCCCAATTAACTACATCATCAAAATACTCCATGCCCTACAATATCCTGCTCAACTCATTCCACACCCTCACCATAATAAACCAGAACAACATGCTTACAGTGTTGAATTGTAAAATTTACCTACCCTTCCCACCCAACCTATCTCACATACACAATTGCAGAAAACTTATATTGAGATTGAAAATGTTTCAAATCCAAAAATTGTAAAAGTTATGAAAGAAAATGAGGTTTCTTCTAGTCTACGTCAACAAGTTGTTTTATAAACTCAAGAACTTCATGATATGACAACTATGGGAAATCAAGAAAGTAAAAGATATATTGAAGATTGATTTCACTCCATCGATTGTTCACAATGCCACTCCATACTTCAGCAATTTTTGACACCATATTTTCAAGGGAAGTTGGTCTCGCATACCCTAGTATTTATTGACAAGAATTTCTCAAATTCGGGTGTGTATACACTTGAGGCCTTATTTCTAAAATGGCTCCATTGGAAGTACTCTTATACGTAAGTATGCTTTATTTTTCAAGGTAGAATAGGTTAGTGTAGAAAATAGAATAAATAAGTATATAAATAACTTTTGTTATATGTAGAAAGAGTTGTGTTTGCTGTAACTTGCTGAGTATATCGATATCAATGGTAAATATTTGAATTTAATTGTGTATGTAGATGTATTATATTTAAAAATAGATTTCTACAAACACTCATCATCATTTTGAAAAAAAGAATTATCATATCTTAAGGCGTGTGGGCTTGATAAAACCATCACAGCCAGTACAGTCATGTTTTGAGGAAAAAATGGACATATTTTCAAAACCTGTTTCTATACTAAGTAGCCCTTTATTTCTACTTCCTAATCCAATTTGAATCACTCAATTTAGATTTGAAATGAAAAGTTATGACCAAAACATTGACAATGCATTGAGTAGGCAGCTTAGGAACAAAGTTGGGACAATCCATTTTTGGAGGCCTAAATGGCTAGATTTTTGAAATATGTTTCTATGGTATATCACCCTATTAATATAGTTTACAATTCAATTTGAATCACCCTACTTTCATATCGTATGAGAAAGTTATGACCAAAATAATGATTGTCTATTGTAAATCAACACCTTTAAAACTCTATTTTTCCAACTGTTCTTCACATATTTGACCCATCAATTCTTCATGATTTCAAAAAATGTTTCTATTGGATATAGTTAAATGAATCTAATTTAATATACAATTTGAATTGGTTCAATCCATCATCAAACGAAAAAGTTATACTTAAATATCAACTATTGGTCTAAGTTGGGAAATCGAAAATGACTCTGTTATGCAAGTTGTTTTAAGTAAATTTGACATATCATATAATAGAATTTTTAAAACATGTTTCAATTGGAGATATACCTATTAATTCACTTTCATTTGGATTTGGAATCACACAAATCAAATGAAAAGCAAATAAGTTATGATTAAAATATTGTTGGTTAGTATGGTTGGCCATCGTTATCCTGCAAGTAATAAATTAACTCTACTTTGTTATTTGTTTTCCATGGATTTGTTTTACAGAGTAACTACTTGTTAATTTTTTTTATATTTATTGGATTTAGAGAGCACGATCACCTCTCTTCTTCCATGATCACATGTTTTATTACAGGTAGACGCTCGTTTTTTTGCAAGTTCGAGGAGAATAAAGAAGGTCAATTTGTTTTTGAACAAGTGATTATTGAAGGAAATGGTAATGAAATAATATATTTTCATCCCAACATCTATTAAGAAATATAATATCATATAATTTTGATTCATTCGAGGTGCCATGGAAATTGATCATAAGAGTTTTTTACAAATTATCCCTGTTATTTCTCACCAACAACATGAAGACATTTTCATTACCTAATGGATTCATAACAGGAGAAATGGAGAATTGATTTCCATTTGAAGATCCAAGTCATTTCCGCCAAAACATTTTACTATTCATTTACCATTGATAAATTGTTCTTTCTGGAAACAAATTGATATTCCGTTAGGAAACAACATTGTTGCGGTCAAATCATAGCCATTGCAACTTAAGTTATTTATTTATTTATTGTTTTTCAATAAAATTGTTATTTCTTTTCTGATTCCTCTTATTTTTCTTTCATGTGTTCAAAGTCACAAATTTTGTTCATAAAAATAAAAGGAATTTCTCAAGTTTCATGATGTTGCTTCATATTTATCCATTTGTTCCTGAGTCTTATCAGTATATGGTTTCCTCAGATCCATTGGGTGATGTTACTCTGCCACTATTGTTACTCCCGAAAATTTTCTAAGTGTCAAATATTGTTACTCCGCTAGTGTTGTTACTCCACCATTGTTACTTTGTCGATGTTGTTACTCCATGACTGTTGTTACTCCACCGGTGCTGTTACTTCACCAGTGTTGTTACTCCGTTGGTGTTGTTACTTGGCCAGTGTTGTTACTCACATCAGTGTTGTTACTCCATCACTGTTGTTACTCTGCTGGTGTTCTTACTCCACTAGTGTTGTTACTCTGCCAATGCTGTTACTCCATCACTGTTGTTACTTCGTTGATGTTGTTACTCCATCACTACTATTAGTCCACCGGTGTTGTTGCTCTGCCAGTGTTGTTACTCTACCGATGTTGTTACTCTGCCAGTGCTGTTACTCTACTGGTGATGTTACTTCGCCAGTGGTGTTACTCTGTCGGTGTTGTTACTCCATCATTGTTGTTACTCCACCGCTGTTGTTACTCCGCCAGTGTTGTTACTTCATCAGTGTTGTTACTCAGCTAGTGTTGTTACCCCGTCAGTGCTGTTACTTCGCCAATGCTATTACTCTACCGGTTTTGTTACTTCACCGCTGTTGTTACTCCACCGGTGCTATTACTCAGAGAATGTTGTTACTTCGTTGGTGTTGTTACTCAGTCAGTGTTGTTACTCCGCCGCTATTGAAACTCCACCACTGTTGTTACTTCATCAGTGTTTTTACTCCATCGGTGCTATTACTCAGCCAGTGTTGTTACTCCACTGCTGCTATTACTCACTGCTGCTGTTACTCGCCGATGTTGTTACTCCCAAATTTTTTCTGAGTACCCAGTGTTATTATTCCTTCGGTGTTGTTACTCTTTCAGTGATGTTACTCCTCCGGTGTTGCTACTCCACGGTGAAACTTTTTCTAAGTACCCAATGTTGTTACTCTACACATGTTGATACTTCGTCAAGGTAAGTTTTCAGGTATGTCCCTAATAAAATCTGTGTATTTGATTGATGTTTCAATTATGACCGTGGACGACCATATCTTAGTTGGGGGGAGGTGTTGCATTTGATATAAAATGTATTATATTTAATATCAATGATGTCATGTCATCATTGTTATTAAAATTTCACGTCAACTCATACATCTCACGAGTATTACCACCATAATCCATAACAATCCGTAAACCCCACTTATCCACACACATTGGAACTTGAATCATGCACGACGACATTAACTTGGTGAATGGGGAAATACATTTAATTGTCTAGGTCCTCTTTGACATAATGATTGGGTAGTCAATTTATCTTTGTTTATCTATAAACGTAATTTTATTTTTTAATGAATAATTATGAAAAGATGATTTCATCATGGAAACTTTCAACTTTCCTAATTTGTCTAAGTCCTTGATTTTGTAAAATTTATGATGATGACCACAAAATTGTACTTAAATCTTTCCATCACTATCTAATAAATTATTCCTCAAACCCCAATCTTTATAAAGCAAAATATATTGATCAACAATCATTTGAAGGTTATTGGTACTTGAGAAGAAAAATTACCTGAGTTGAAAATAGTTACTAAAAAATGTTTTACGCCATCCCTAGCTCTTAAGGAGCTGGCTTGCCACCCTATCTATTAAGTGATCTTTTATTAATTAATAATAACCATAGTTAAATTTTAAACGTAAATAGTCAACTGGAGGATAGGAGGTCTCATCATGAGCTGAACTACCATGATTATAGGTCCTAATAGAGTGACATTACCACTACTGGTCACCAAACTGGGGTAATGGCCTTCGGTCATAAAACTGAAGGACAAGAGGTCTCATCACGAGCCAATTTGTTCACTTTTGTTAGTTCCCATGAATGGCATTGTTATTAACTGGTTACCAAGATAGAACAATTATCTTCAGTAGACATCTAAGTAAATTGAAATGCTTTTGTAACTATGTACTTATTTCTAATAGATGGGACACTGACATCTCAATGGGTTAAAAAGGCGTCTCTGTCGAGGCTATGGACGCCTGTTGGCAGCAGTGGCCATGCCTTTGGCATAGAGGTTAATTCAATACTATGATCTACTTGGTTACCTTGTTTTCTCAAAACTAACTGCTGATAAAGTCACTGTTGCATATATAAGGTTTGTTAGAACTCATGGTTCATGGGGTAATATTTAATCAATTCTTAGATAATGGTGGTTATGGTTTATATCTATTATTGAGTCATAAATATTTACTTTACATGTTAGTGATGAAAATTTTATGATATTTTATATTTGACATTTTGTATCATCTAATCTATCATTCCTTTATTCTACAAGTTTCATATGTTTAACCAAAGATAGTAGCTTTACCCAATCAATCTCTATTTAATCCTAGCTTAACAACACTACTATTATTTTGGGGAAGGATGAAGAGGCCTAATTCTAATTTTGAATCGTGATGAATTACTGATTGAGGATACTCATGAGATGTACTATAGAAATATTGATGACAGGGAAACTAATCAGTTTGGGGGAAGGAAATCCTGCTACACTTTTTGATCACTTTCTTTGAGCTTGCATGGCTTTCACCTTCCGCATCACTTACACAAGCTCAACCTACATTAGCTTCAACAAATGTTAATCCATAGATGTCATTCCACATTTTTTGTTGAAAGTAACAATTGAGGTGAAATAACATGAGTATTTTATTTATTAAAAGTTTAGGAGAATGTCATTAAAAAAAAAAAAAACCACTGAGCATTATTCACTCATATTTTTCAAACCATTATTTCTCTTACTTTATATAGAGGTATTGGGTTGCATATGGGCATGCAACATATTCAGTTTGGGGGAATGTTGGGCTTTTAATTGGTCATTATTATTATCACTTCTTAACATTCATTTAATCTATTTCCACTATTCTTTTATCACATTATTTACCATAATTTATTATATAAGTCCATTCCATAATCATTTATGCTCTCATGGATAAATAATATATGATATCATTTGTTTTTAATAATTAATGATTATTATGCATGATTTTGGTTTATTCATTCGTTATAACCTCACTCATTATTTTAGCCTCCAAGATCTCTTCCAGATTGCAGATTTGGTCTTCAACAAATAATTAGATATTCCAACTTAGGAATTCGTTGGCATAAGAAGTGACAGTTTTCTGTTGGATGTTTTGGGTAAATGAAAGCGAATATGGAAAATCTGAGACATGGATTTTGTTTAGAATGGACCAAATCAGTTTCCTCGTGACCAGTTTTCAGAAATTCGGTTTGTATTGAGAGAAAATCAAGGTTCTTCGAAGAAAATATTTGCAGATTTGTTGTTGCGGCCATTTTCCATAATTGCCCAAATTGTAATAACCAAATTCAACTTGTTCCAGCTAAATCATGATGGACAGATCTCTCAGATCTCATCTTGAATATTGAGATTAGTTTGTTGCAAGTTTCCTTTGGATGTTTGTATATTTAAAAGGCACAATTCAGAAAGAGGGGGGACTAGTTGATGTAAGAATTAAGCCTTGTAACAATGGAACTCTTGTTAATGAAATTTCCAGCCTTCTGATATTTTTCTCAATATGTGAGTTAAGAATAGCCCTGACCAGGGAGTTGGGCCCACTCTTCTGATCAAGTGATGTGCGTGTGTCCTTTTTATGTATATCGTTTTATTTCTTGCATTTTCTTTATTGTTGTTACAGATTTCCATAGATTGTTGTGAATGATTTTCTTTCTGCAATTTAATTTCCATTACTATTACAATGATGCTTTGATTTCTTAATCGCAAACCCTTGATTGATGTAGATTGTAACCTTGCCCTTGCATATACTTTGTGCGTTACCTTGAAAAGAGTACGCACCTGGATTGATGAATTAATGTAGGAAACGGGATTGAATAATTTGTTCATACTCGAACACCAACACTAATATCTTGATAAATGGCCATCAAGTTGAGGCAATTATGATATTGATTTTTTTGTATTGGTTATATAGTTGGTATATAGTTTTTCTACCTGGAAGAATGTTATAGAAGTGCATAATGGAATTTGAGGAAAGTGTATATACAAATGTTTTTTTGAACTCAATTCAATGAATACATGGATTGAGTGGATGGATTTGGTAATCCTTGGAGGATTATGTGATAAATATGTTTACATCATCTTGGGATTAAAAGGCAGTAGTACAAAAGGATAATCTAATGTTTATGTTTCGATAATAAAGACCGCTTTCATGATTAGAAGGAGTTATGACCAGCTCTACTTTGATTGGCTCAATATAATGCCTTTGTTGATGATGACCAAAGGAAAGTGATATGAAAGGTTGATGAACTAAACCTTGTCACAGAATAAATAAATTTTGGTGCCATTACAAAATATTTATATGATGAGATGCAAAAGAAAAGAGGAGCCATGCAACTACGTAAATATCTCCATGAAGAATAGTATTTGATGTATTAATGAAGACATGCTAAAGAGCCTATGAATTCCCAATTTAAAGGAAGTAAGGCATATCCTCTATGCTTGAGAGGGGGTATGAAGTTTCCTTAAATGTTTGATAAGGAGCAAGGATCTATTCCCAGATCAAGATGAATGAGGATCTCCTCTCTAGTTGAGAGGTAGTGATGATTGAAATCATATTCTCCACGTGTCATGCACTAGATTAGGACTAATAGTCATAATTCTAGTGAAGGCACAAGGAAGGAGAATGGAGGATTGGATAAGCATCTAGGATTAATACTCCTAGAGGATAGAAAATCCAAGATAGGAAGTGGTCTTGTGAACTGACAGTCTTTGAGGATTGGAAAAGTATCCAAGATAAGAGTGGTCGAAGAGGACCAAGAAAGGAATAGTCTTGAAAGGACATACCTAGTGAACATATAGATGGGGTATGTGCTTTAAGAGGTAGTGTGGCGTCTCACCTAAAACCTCCCAGCATTATGGTCTAATATTCTCTTATATAAGATAGAGCTTGTTAGTTAAGGACTCTTCTTATGAGATATTTTAGTTTGAGAGAATCCTGTACCAATTATGTAATTATGAATACCTCCCTAGTTAAGAGGGAGTGTTGGAAAATGTAACTAGTTTCAATCTTCATAAGTACCTTTATACTAATGAGATTGCATATTTTTGTAAAAATAAGAAAAATAATTTTTATTTTAAGCATGGGTTTCATGCTCAAGTTAATTCATCTTCTAGGTCAAGCATGCTCTTCATGCTTCTAGGGTTTGTCAAGTCAAAATAATATTTATTATAAGCCTTGAAGTCAGGCCCCATTTGGAATTTGAAAAGAAAGTGAAAATAAAATTTTGTTTTGAGTCAAAATGTCATTTTTTCCTTATAATACCAAGTCAGCCCTAGCTCTTCAAGTCGTCCCTATTTGGGGTAATTCAACCTCCTCAAATGTGTATATATAAAAGCAGTTTGACCTCATTTGGAAGAGAAATCAAAAAATAGTTTGATCTCTTAGAAAGGAGGAAAATTAGAAAAACGATCAAGGAAGAAGTCAAAGGAAAGAGGAGAAGAAAATTGAAGTCAAAAGAGAGATAGCATGCCCTAGATAACATCAGATGTGTGAAATTTTAAAGTCATAGGAAGGCCCAAAAATGTAGGATGCCAAAATTCTATTGCAAGGGCTGAAATATGAAGTTTGATAAGTTTTGGAAGGGTTTGACTACCATTGACTTGTTGGAAAATCTTGGAATAAGGTTTGACATGTGGCTTGTGAGTGGAGTTAGTCTTGGCATCTAGGCCTTGGGTTTCTAATTTTATTTGATTCTATAAGAAGATAAAATATTATATCTGGGTTTTCCCCTTTGGAGGGATTTTATCATGGCTTAGAGCCTATATTTTGTGTCCATTTTCTTTTATGTTCTTCATGGTTTATGATCTTGATAATTCTTTGATGAAAAAAATCAAATAAAGAACAAAAAAAGCTAACATAAGTTCATAATATTTTATCAAGGATAAGGAGAATTGTTTAAAAAGATTCCCTACTTGATTCTCCAACAATATGCAACAAATTTGACTCGCCATCATAAGAAAATCAAGCAACCAAGTGAAGATAATGTCTTGGTGGTAACTTAAATTTCTATATCAACACTATATCTATCTCATCATAAATTACATGGAAAAATCTTGTAATTTTATGAGGAAATATCAAAATCACAAAACTTGACATGGAAACTGATACAAATATTTCCATAGATATTCGACTGAATAGTTCATCACAATATATCTCATAAAATTATGCTTAAAATTTTGAAATATATAGTATGAGGGTTTATTTAGCTTTAGATATTTTGATCTATAAATTACTATTTATTTTGTATGCATGTAAATTATACTTATGAAAAAATTAGAGAACAACCAAATAAAAACTCACAAACCATGATTGACACAAGATATAACCTATGAAATCCTATTGGGGAAAAACGTAGGTAGAAGGTGAGGTCGCTTTGCTCTCTTTCTCTAAATAGAAAATGGCTATGAGTACAAAGAAGTAAGGCCTATGGACCATGGGATACTATAGTGAAAAAATCCTCTCTATGTTCTCTCTCTCTATCTCTCTCAACTACTCTTTTCTTCTATGGAACAAATGCACCCAAAAAGAATGGAAACCATTTTCCTCCTAGTAGTCCAATTATAACAACATATAATAACCTACTATTAGTTAGGTTTGACTCCCTCAAATGTTAACCATAGTTATAGTATGGACTCTTCTAGATTCTTCTTTAGCATGTTCACATGGCTAACCCCTTTTGCTTGAGTAATGGGGTTGATGTGACATCCTCTCGAATTATGGTGGTCAAAATAAGAAGGTCGGCTTCTAAGTGACATAAATTTTGCGTGCAGACTCTGATTAAGGAAATTATTACATTGTTGGAAAGGTCTATGTGTGTAAAATAGGAAATAAAAGGTTTCACATTGAAGAAACAATTTTACCCCCAAAAAAATCCATTTGATGCCTTAAAATGCTCCCAAAATGTTTCAGACCCCAATTCGCCAAATTGGGTCCTGCTAGTAAACAAATTCCTGTGAGTTGATTCTCCACCTTTTCCACTGCATTGAAATGGATTAAACAAATAACGATCTAATATAAATAAAACCTTTCCATTTTTCGGAGAATCTTGGTCCCTAAAAGCTCCTACTGAATAAGGTGAGGAAATTTTTTCTCCACCTTCTCTTGGGTGTACCACTTAGCCTTGCCTAGAAGTTGTCCTTTCAACCCAATCTTCCAAAGGTCATGCTACCCTTTTCTTTTATTTATGGACCTCTTCTACAAAACTATAACCTCTGTCAATTATGCCTCAAAATATGGTGCCAAATCCTCTATAGAAGGTAGGAAGTGTTCCTCTTCTTGGTATAGCATGGATGGCCCATAGAGTTTCAAATTCTCTACATTCATGACTGAGTAAATGTGCATGTATGGGGGGTAGACTAATTATATATCCATTATCTCCCACCTTTTCTAGTATCTTGAAGGGGTCATACTATAGCACCTTTATTTTCTTACCAACACCATGTAATCTATGCTTGTTCAATTGTAACCATACTTTGTCTCCCACCTTGATTGACTTCTTTGTTCTATGTTGCTCATGACTGAACTTGTATTTTTCTAGTGACTTCTATAGTATATCTTAGAGTACTTGTAGATTTCTTTTCCTAATCTTTTCTAAAAATATTTCTACCCTTTAAGGCTTTAACTCTAAGATCCTCTCTCAATCGTCTTTGTTGTCCATATGTAGTATCCAAAGGTGAAGGTGGAAAATATCCAAAACATGTTTCAAATGGGGACTTACTAGTAGAAGTGTAGACTACTCTTCCATAAGAGTGCTATATGTATATCTTAGAGTACTTGTAGATGTCTTTTCCTAATATTTTCTAAAAATATTTCTACCCTTTAAGGCTTTAATCTAAGGTCCTCCCTTAATCGTCTTTGTTGTCCATATGTAGTATCCAAAGGTGAAGGTGGAAAATATCCAAAACATGTTTCAAATGGGGACTTACTAGTAGAAGTGTAGACTACTCTTCCATAAGAGTGCTATATATATACCATATTCTCATCTTATCTATTTTGAAGCTTCTAATTATAACCCCTCAAAATCTACACCAAATACCTATTGAGTACTTTTGTCTACCCATCATTATGCGGATAGAATGTTGTAGACCTTATTGACTTCTTATCCATATTCTCCAAAAATGTAGTCCAAAATGCACTATAAAATAGTATGTCCCAGTATGAAACAATGTTTCTTGGTATCCCAAACTGTACCCAAACCTATCCAAAGAACAAGTTTTCTACTTCCTTCCTGCTAATGGTCTTTTTATAGGGAATTAGAACACACATCTTGTTGAATCGGTCAACTACCAAAAATAGGTAGCCATGTCCCTTCATCGTTGTTGGTAAACCTCCCTCAAATTCTGTGGAAATTATTTCCCAGGGACGAGTGGGTATAGGTAAGGGATGATGTAGACCTTGTTTCCTGTTACTAGGATTGTTGTTGTAATAGCCCTGGTGAAAATTTCATGTAATAAAAGTTAAAAAAGGAAAAACAAGACCATGGTTAAGGGACACTTATTCCAAGTTGAATGTTGGGCATAGATATCCTAGTGGGCATCCTTGGATGTGTGTTTTGGCTAAGGAAAATGAGTTTTTGGCACAGTTTTTTATGAAAATAAAGGAAAACGGGAGAAATGGAAGGTAAAAGGTCACAGGTTGCATGTGAGGAGGAAACTAAAGGAAAATAATGGAAAATGAAGAAAATAGAGGCATCATCCATAAAAAGGATTTTGAGGATCAATGAGCAAGCTTTTGTTAGTTCAACCTTTTGTCAGTTCAAGTGTGGAGATCTCCCATTATTATCTCTCTCTCACACTCTTGGTCACTTAGAGTTTTCTTGGAGCACTCTAGCTTTGGATTAAGGAAGGAAAAGAAAGCAAAGGAAAAGGACTGAAAAACTGGATCAAGGAAAGGAAATCATGATCAAGTAGCTTCAACAAGAATACTTGCAGGTAACCTTTTGCATGTGTGATTTCCTAGTTGGTTTGGACATGCATGGATTTGCATGTTGGTGCATGGTTCTCTTGTTGTCTATGGCATGGTTTTGTCAAGTTATGACAATGGTGTTTAGCCTAGCTTGCGTTTTTCCAGATGCCATGGCGTTGGGATGTTTATTTCAGTTTTTGAGCTTTGGTTTGTAGGATGGATTTCAGAATCTAGGGCAGAGGTGGTCTCAAGGTTCATTTCCCAAAGGCCTAAGAATCACTTGACCGATTTTGGTGGGATAAATGATAAAGCATGAGGGAGGAGTCTCGGTTTAGGGCCTAGTGATCTGGGTGTGGATTGTGGTAAATCTTAAGAGATTGGTCATGGTTTAGGGCCTAGTGATCTAGGATTGGATTTCGATAAAGCCTGAGAAACAAGGGAACAACAAATTACTCAAGGATAGTGATGGATTCTAAATGGCATTCCAAGTTCAATTCGATTGTGATTGGAGAACTGGTTTTGGTGTGATCACGATTTGGTGAGGGTGGAGGTGGTTTAACCTTTGGATTCCCTTAGTTGTTCTTATATTGGTTGTCCTATGAGATGCCACATTCATGCTTGGAATATGGCACGAGGGTGACTAGCTAAAAGAGAGATTTGATTCATCCATGTCTATGGTCAGGTGGCACGTGGATGTCCTGAACCTAGTCGGATTTTCCTATGATTAATAAAAGATAAGTTCTCTTACTTTTTTACTTGTTTATATGTGGATTTAATGGATGGCATACCTATGATATTTATATGGTTTAATGTTGGTTATAGGCATGGTTATGTGACTGGTTCATGTCATGGTTATTTCATGTATTTACTTGTAATTTTTAAGTGGATGGATGCAAGATCTAACTAATGATATAATATTTTAATGGAAGAGGTGATCCTTTGGTTATGTTTCATAAGTTATTTTAGCCATTTATGCTTTGTCTTATATCCTAGGCTTGTAGGTTGCATTGATGCCAAGTGTCTAACGGAATTTTAGTCCCAATTGGGGATGCTCAGGCCTAATCCTGAGGTTGATTTTGAGTATTCAATATTTTTATCATGTCTTTGAATGAATCTAAAGGTTGTAACAAGTTCTGGGCAAAGGCTGAGATTCTGGGCTAGAAAAGTGGATCAAATCTCAATGTCGCTAGAACTGGTATGCTGAGAAAAGTCCATAGTTGTTGGCACAGAGGCCTATCAGAGCAACTTTGAGCTGGTGGTCATTGTCTTGCCTATAACATGAGAGTGATTGTGGGTTCAAGGCTTAAATCATCAGTGGGACTCAAGGACATGCGTTTTGAGTGGTTGACATATCTTCTGAGGGTTTTTTGTTGATGTGAATGGGATTTTTTGATATGTTCCATCGATTCCATTTCCTTAAGGTCACCTAGGAGATTCAATCCCTTAGTAACCTCTCTCATCACATGTTTTCCCGACTGGCTAGTTGCTTGGGTGGACCTAGGAGGAGGGGGTGTTACAATTGCTATAATAAATAATTCATCCTCTTATGAACCTAGCTACATGTTCTTGCATCTTATGCCAATACAAATACCTCTACAAGTTGGTTATTGTATTCCCTACAACAAAGTTCCCAACAACCTTAGAGGTGTGAGCCTCTCTCATCAACTGTAATTTCTCACCTTTATGAACACATAAATTATCCATCTTGTAGAGTAACCCATATTGGAGATGGAAGTGAACTATGTTGTCACCATCATACACATAAATCTAGTTTTACAACTTTTGAAACACCTCCATGAAGTCCTCATCCACCAAATATGCCTTGTTGTATGCATCATGGGTTAACAAATCCATGTACATTAGAGTTCACAAAGTTGTGTTCTTTGATGTGGATGGACTTTAAAGTATATCCACCAACTTGTTTTTATTTCCCTTCTTGTAATTTATCACTAAATGAGACTGATGTAGAAACCATGTCCACTTGTAATGCTTAGTCTGTTGTAACTTACTTTGAGCCTGCAGGTACTATAGTGGTCGATGATTTTTGTGGGTTATTGTTTCCTTTCTCATTAGATACTATTTCCACTTCTTCAAAGATTGCACTCGGCCATACAAATCCTTTTCATAGGTAGGGTAGTTACGAATTTCCCATGAAATTATTTTGAATGGTAGCATACAGGCCTTCCTCCCTACATCAAGACTACTCCCATACCCACTTGCATATATCTCCACTTCGAAGGGTTGTTTAAAGTTCAATAATGTCATAAATAGTGCTTGATTGAGTTTCTTCTATAACTCCTCAAAGCCCTCTACTGACCCTTTCCCCACTAGAAACTATTTCCGCTTATTGTTATGGAAGGGAGTGGCCTTGCTGCCACCAAAAAATGAATCAATGAATTTCCTCATGTACCATGACAACACAATAGAACTCCTAACCTTAGAAAAATTATTAGGCACCAACCATTTCATGATGGCTTCCCTCTTAGGAATACCTATATTCATCTCTCCTCCACTTATCAAATACCCTTGATACAACAAAGATTGTTGATGGGCCTATAAATTAGACATAAATTAATGCCCACATGATCATCCTTCAGCACATTAAACTTCTATTTTTGCATTAGATATTGTATTTTTAACTTTGATATGTTCATTAGGAAGGTTTATGGATAATTGCACCTTTGTGCCAGTATTATTTATTTTTGTGGAATATTATGAGAATATTGGGCAGATTATGGAGACTAGGAGGAGGAGATAATATAAGGACCTATTCCCTAATATAGGAGAATCAATATTAAATAATAAATCAACAAGATAATCTGGAATTATGGCACAGATTGTGGAGCTTCAATGATTGAGAAAATCTAGGAATGTGTTATGTGCAATTTAATGCAGATTCCTAGTACTGGGAACCAGATCCACTAATCAAGGGATTTTGGTGGGGAAAGATTCCTCCTTTCATGGGGAATATTTCCTAATAATTTTTGTATAAGTATCAAGTCGAATTTGCCTCTAGTTGTTAATTTTTATTAGTCTTATTGTGGAGAGAACTAGTATTTTTGCAGCTTCATCGTCATTTTTTGCAGGGATGTAATTGTATTGATGGAAATAATGAAGATTGATGCCATGCTCAGCTTCTAGATCTTGGTCTCATCCATAAGAATTTGAGTTTCCTTGGGCTTGGCCATCCTAGGAGCCTCAGAGACCTTTTGTATCATTTACTTTTCTTCTTTTCACTCCTAATTCACATGCATCTCTTGTTCTTGGTTTTTTTTCTATTTATGTATTTAGTATTAATGATTTCTTGTTGTAGGATTGGGTTAAATAGTTGAAGTAAGTTATTTTGCAGGATCAAAAGCATCATTTCACCATTGTAATAGCTTTTAAGGTCATAGAAATCATTGAGCTCCTTGGATTAGTTTGTTTATTCCTAAATCCAGATTTCTGGAAGTCGTCTGTGGCAAATAACAATAAATTTCTACTATTTTTTAGATCATGCTAACGAGCTTCAATCAAGTTGATTCCACTTCCATTAGATCAAAACAAAAATATAGTTAATAAAAAAAATACCCAATTGCATTTTCACTTGATTATGTTAGGCATTTGATAGATTTACTAGCTCACTAGTTCTCGAGTTTCTAGATTTTAGACTAGTAATGTTCTGCTATTTTTTAGCATGGGTTAACAAAGGTATTTTTGAGTGATTCACTTGGAATGGAGACCTAAGACATCCTAGTCAATAAAAAATTTGTCCCATCCAATTTGGATTTGATTTGGTTGGTCATTCTGTGAATTATAACTCCCTATAGCAAATCTGTTGTTTCCTATAGTAAATTATAGGAAACCCTATAGCAACCTTCCAACTTGTATATACTTGCCGAGATTCACTCAAGAATATTGGTTATTGTCCCTTAGGGTTGAATCAAGACCCCTAGACTGCTTAAGACTTTCCTCTTTACACATGCAAAACATTTCAGTGATTTGGGTTAATGGACAAATTTATGAATTGGATAATACAATGCTGATTTTCTTGATTGCCACATCCAATAAACCCTGTTAATGGATCTAAACTCTTTGAAATGTAATGGTTAAAATTTATCTTTACTTTATGCGATTAGAATATGTTTCTTTCCTTGTATTTCCTTTCTTGCAATAGGTTAAGGTTTCCATTTCAAGCATTTCATTTTCTGCAATTAGTTTAGGACCCGATTTTATTACATTCACTCCATTACATAATGACATCAAATGAAGGACACATTGTATGCTTCACATATAGTGCTGATACCTCTTAAGTTTGTATGAACCCTAGGCTGATAATTAAAGTTGGTAGCCTTGGGAGTTGCAACATTCTTGTTGCAATACTAAGGCTCATCACTTTTTGGCGTCATTATTGGGAGGTGTCAAAGTATGCTTTGTTTTCTTTCTTAGTTGATTAATTTATTGTTAATTTATGCAAAAACACAAAAAATGTATTAGGCATCTTGCATTGCATTAGGTTTCTAATTCATTTTTTTTATAACACCAAAAAAAAATATCTCTCCAACACTAACCCCCCCCATTTGATCACATGGTGTAGTAAGAGCCACATCACCATTCATTTTTGGAGGTAGAAGAAGAAGAGGTGATAGAGAATGAAGAAGAAATGGATGGAAATGATGACAATGAAGAATATCCTCCTGGATTTCTCATTCAAAATACTGATGTCAGTGTGCATATGAAGAAAATCCTCCATCTTTTCTTCTGAAATTTCACAATCTAAGGTCATAGGATCTAGAAACCTTTCTCTTTAAATTTGAAATTCTTTCTAGATCTTATGGTTACATATTAAACACTTAAAAACTAGTATTGTTTCTAGAAACATTGAAGGATAGAGCTCTTAAATTCTTTATGAGCTTAGGGACTAATTCAATAAGATCGTGGAATGACATGCAAAAAATATAAATATCATGATCTTAAATAGGAAATATTTAGAATAAATAAAAAATAAGATGAGAGCCTTAAGTATCTAATATGGAGGTTCATGTATAATGTTAAGAGGGCAAAAATACATCATTTATGATCCAACACACTAAAAACCCTCTTACTTAAAACAATTAGTGATGAGTGGATTGATCTCCTTGATCTCATGAGTAGAGGTGATGTATACCAATTATCATTTGAAGAAAATTATGAAACAAGCAAACAAATACTAAAAGTAAGGGCAAGAGTAAGTAAATCAACATCAATATCAGGAAGTCAAGCAACTTGGAAATTTGTTTGATGACTTAAAAAGAAAAAGAAAAAAAAATATTAGCAATCTAACAAAACAAGTAGAAATGTTAAGAACACAAGATGAGGAAAAAGAAGATGCCAATATTTGTGTTGTCCATGCAGAATCACATGCTATTAAATATTCCCCCTCATTACCAAGGTTGAAGGAAGTTTACCAAGAGGACGATGGAGGAAGTCAATTGCCAATGCAACTATGTTATGTAGCGCCAAGAGGACCATGGCAACCTATTCAACCTGATATAATGCAAGAGTCTAATTCATAATTTCAAACTTATGCACATCCATCTCAAAGTAATTGGAACACACCCTTTCCTTGGAAACATTGGCCATCTCAACTCCAAAACCAATATTGGCAATAAGCTTGGAAAGGAATTTATGGGATCCATCGACAATATCCTCCATACCCAACTCCATGTTATCCCTACCATTCACCTCCACCACAACCACAACCCCAACCACATCCATCTCAAATATCCACTCCCACTCAACTACATGCACCACCATTTCTGAACCCACACAATGAAGTAGCTCAACCCACTTACAATGTTGAGGTGCAACACTTCCAAACATCTCCTCTTGATCGAAATGGTATTCATCTTAGCTCAAGAAGAGTATCACAAAAAATAGATTCTCTTGATATCATTGAAGGAAAATACACAAAAAATAAGATTCAAATGAGAAGACCAAAGAATCAGGGGCTGCACTTGACGAAGAGCAAACATCAAAATCAGAGATTGGGAAAGTTCCCTTATGTTTACATCAGATACTCTATGTGTTCAAAAGAATAATCAGCAAAAAGAAGAAGATATGAATTTCATGGAAGAAGAAGAACAAGTGGACTAGGAGCATCACAACTATATTGAAATATGGTTCTAGCAAAGTGTTATGTTTCAACAACCCACTCTTCTTCAACAATTCCTGATATCATCTCTATCAAAGAAGTTGGTCTCTTATATTCAGGTACCTATCAAAGCTTATATTTCAAGCCTACACATCAGTTTATTTGTCATCTTGATGTGCACTTGGCTTCATTGGAAGTATTCCTTCACTTGAAAATGATTTCATTTTCTCAAGTAGACTGGGAAAGGAAAAAAAATAAAAAATGAAAAATAAGAGAAAAAATAAAACCTCAAGTGAAAACTTCCTTTGAGGTTCCTGATATTGGCTAATTGATTGAAAACCTCCATGTGGTGGTCAATGGGTTGGAAAAAAATAGAAAAAATGAGAAAAAGGAAAGATCCTAGGTGAAAACCTCCTTTGAGGCGCCTAGGCAGACCTACTAGTTGAAAACTTCATTAAGGCGACTAATAGGCCTAAAAGAAGAAAAAATAAAAAGTACAAATATTTGCTCCATGTATCTCTCTCTTATGAATGCAAGCGCTCTCCAACCTATGAAAGCAACAAAAACAAGTTAGCCACCAAAAGAAAGGTTGATCAAAAGCATAGTCAAAAGAGGTCAAATTTTGACTTTCTCCTCCTTTATTCAAATGCTCCAATAGGACCAAGGCCATGCCAATCCATCACCCTCGTCTATTTGCACCACCCACTCATCATTCCTAAACTTTTACCACTCATTTTCCTTCTTGTCCTAAAAAACTACAGGAAATCTTGTAGTTACTAGAGGAAATAGAAAGACATAGAGTAGAAAAATATTTATGTCATATCTTGAAAAACATGCAGCCATTTGCCAAGTTATTTCAGGTTGAGATGAATATGGATTATGGTAACATTCTCAAGTAATTTCAACAAATTCCAGTACACAGTTTTCAAGAAATCGACCTCCATCACCTACAACCATTTTTGAATTTTCTCGATATTCATGCATCCATTTACAAATTTGTTTCATGGGGAGATGAATATGGATGATGGTAACATGCCAAAGAAATTTCAACAAATTTGAGTGCACAATTTCCAAGAAATCAGCCTTCATCAACTTCAACCATTTTTTATTTTTCATGAGGTTTGTGCATCCATTGGCTATTTTTTTTTATGTGGAGGTGCATAAGGATGGTGGCAACATGATCAGAAAATTTCGGGTCAATCCACTCTACCCTTTGTGAGATATAGACAAAACAAGGTTTCTAGAGAGTTTCCTATAGTACTATAAGAGTCCTAGTTTACTACAAGAAACAGGCTGAAAGCTATAGCAAGGTACAGAAGGTGAAATAAATTGTGGGAAAGGTTCCTAATGGTGGACTAAGGTATAGGGAAGCTGAAAATCACCCATGGCCAATCCTAGCACTCAAAGAAGGCCAAATTTGACTAAGATAGCTTCCTCATGGTAAGTGGAAGATAGAGATTTATGATCACCAAGCTATGAAGATATGTGCAGAAGAAAACAAAGGAAATTATCACCTCTACAGGACCATGGATCGATCATCAACTCAGCAACAACTTACATGCCTCTCCAACAACCATCAGGTAGGTACAGGTATGCAATATTATTTGCCTATTGTCTTGAGCATATTATAGTTACAAATTTGTTGTAAATGCATTAGAGATGAGGTTTTATAAGCTAAGGATGGGTCAACAGTCTTGACCACCTTCAACTAGTTAATTGTAGCTCACTCCTTCACTCATGCATTGTGGAAAAGAAAAATTAGGAAGGGTGATGATTTCAAGGAATGGGGGCAACAGTTAAAAGAAGAAATTTCTGCAAAGGCCAAGTCACCACAACACTCCAAACCCTCCATTCACTTCATATCCACTATCTATCCATCATTCATCCATCCCATTTCATAAGACAAAAATTAATATTTTTTCAAGAACAAACTCTACACTCTGTCTCACCCTAAAAACTTCTTGAAAAAACACGCAGAGCACATCCTCTCCATTTTCACAAACCTACACTACTCTCTCTAAGCCCTATAATCATCCACCAACCCCTCTACATCATTTTTCATCACTCCCATACAGATAGAAGACCCTGAAAGAGAAGGAACGACTGCCACAGGAAAGCAGAATGCTGCTACAAGAAGGAAGCAAGGAAGAAATTGTGCTAAAACCAAAAATGGAAGTGCCTAAGAGAGACCTAATCAAAAGAGAGAACTCCAAGGCCATTAGGCAATCATCTAGGCCAAAAAAGAGAAGAAGAAGGCAAAAAAAGACAAGAAGGCATTCACCATCAAAATAGAACTCAAACTGTAGAGATGAAAAGAGGATTTCCAAGATGTCTCTAATCTATTTCTAGCTTTTGTCCAGGGTTTGAAAGATGTTATAGAAAGGTGAGAAAGGCATGGAATTCAACTTGAGGGCCTACCCTAGGCTCAAACTATCATTTCCGCTAAAAACAGGTATAAACAGGGTTTCCTATAGTTAGTACAAGAATTACTGCAAGATGTCCTAGTTCTCATCTAAAGGTGTTTTGAAGGTTCAAAGGTATCAAATGGTGGAAAAAGGTAAGAAGGTTGGAAAAGGATGTGAAGCCCTTATAAACTATATATATATATATAATATAATAAATAATAATATAAATATAATATATATATATAAATATATATATAAAATATATGTAATATAATTCAATCCAAGAACACATTGAAAATAATTGAAAATGGCATGAGGGTTTCAAGGGAGAGGATATGAATTAAATGAATCTACAAGCCAACATAGTTCACTTGCAAAGAGGAAAGTTATGTTTTTTTCCTTGAAAGGTTGTTAAACAATCATGAAAAGAACAACTACATTTTTGTGCTTGTCCTTGCAGAAATTACATCCAAGATTCTTAAGAGAAAGGACTGAGGAATGCACAATATATAGGCCACTAGGGTAATGAATGAGGCACAATGAGGTCACTAAGTTACTCAGAGGATGAGCAACACTTTCAGCAAGGGGGTATGATTGGCCTCTAAATTAGATATAAATTAAGGCCCATGCCTCTAAATTAGAAATAAATTAAGGCCCATATGACCATCCTTCAGCATAATAAACCTCTCTTTTTGCATTAGATAATGTATTTTTAACTTTAATATGTTCATTAGGAAGGTTTAAGGATAATTTCATATTTGTGGTTAATATTATTTATTTTTGTGGAATATTATGAGAATATTAGCCAGAGTAAGAAGATTTGGAGGGGGAGATAATCTAGGGACCTGCTCCCTACTACAAGAGGATCAATATTAAATAATAAATAAACAAGATATTCTAGAATTATGGCACAAATTATGGAGCTCCAATGACTGAGAAAATCTAGGAATCTGTTCCCTACCATTTAATGCAGATTCCTAGTATTGGGAACCAAATCCATTAATGAAGGGATTTTGGTGCAAAAAGCTTCTTCCTTTCATCAGGAATGATTCCTAATAATTGTTTATAAGTAATAAGTCAAATTTTCCTCTATTTGTTGATTTTTATTAGTCTTCTTGTGAAGAGAACTCGTATTTTTGCAGCTCCATTGTCATTGCTTGCGGGGATGTAATTGTATTAATGGAAATAATGAAGATTGGTTACGTGTTCAACTTCTAAATATTGGTAAACTCCATAGGAATTTGATTTTCCTTGGGATTGGCCATCCCAGGAGCCTCAAAGCCCTTTTTTATCATTTACTTTTCTTATTTTCACTCCCTATTCACATGCACCTCTTCTTGTTTTTTTCTATTTATGCATTTAGTATTAATGATTTCTTGTTATAGGATTGGGTCAAATGGTTGAAGTAAGTTATTTTGAACGATAAAAATCATCATTTCACCATTTTAACATCTTTGGAAGGTCATAGTAATCATTGATATACTTGGATTAGTTTCTTTATTCCCAAGTCTAGATTTCTGGAAGTCCCTTGTGGCAAATAACAATAAATTTCTGCTATTTTTTAGAGCATGCTAACGAGATTCAATCGAGTTGATTCCACTTCCATTAGATCACAAAAAAATCTAGTTAATATAAAAAATAACCCCATTTCATTTTCATTTGATTAGGTTAGGAATTGATAGATTTACTAGCTCACTAGTTCTCGAGTTTCTAGATTTTAGACTAGTAATTTTCTGCTATTTTTTAGCATGGGTTAACAGAGGTCGTTTTGAGTGATTCACTTGGAATGGAGACCTAATACATCATAGTAAATAAAAAAAATTGTCCCATCCAATTTGGATTTGATTTGGTTGGTCATTCAGTGAAGTATAACTCCCTATAGAAAATATACAGTTTCCTATAGTAAATATACAATGCTTATTTTCTTGATTTCCACATCTAGTAAACTTTGTTAATGGATCTAAACTCTTTGAAATGTAATATTTGACATTTATCTTTACTTTATGCAATTAGAATAGGTTTCTTTCCTTGTATTTCCTTTCTTGCAATAGGATAAGGTTTCCATTTCGAGCATTTCATTTTTTGCAATTAGTTTAGGATCTGATTTTATTACATTCACTCCATTACATCATGACATCAAAGAAAGGAAACATTTTATGTTGCACATATAGTGCTGATATCTCTTAAGTTTTTACGAACCCCGAGTTGATAATTAAAGTTGGTAACCTTGGGAGTTGCATCATTCTTGTTGCAATACCAAGGCTCATCAATTGTTGTGAAAAATCACACTTCTTGAGATTTGTTAGCAGTTGGTGTTTCTTTAATGTCTCCATCCTCTGTGTCAAATGTGAGATGTGCTCATCCCAAGTAGCATTATATACCAATATATCATCAAAATATAAAATAACAAATGAATCGATAAAAGGGCACAATATAACATTCATTAACCTCATAAACATAGTTGGTGCATTGCATAGGCGAAATGGCTTGACTAACCATTCATAAATACCTTGCCTAGTTTTGAAGGTGGTCTTCTTCGTATCTTTTTCTCTAAATCAAACCTAGTGACATATATATTTTAAGTCCAACTTAGCGAAGTATTTCTCTTGTTGAAACTAATCCAATAGATTATCTATCTTGAGTAGGGGATACCTATTCTTGAGTGTGATTTTGTTTAGTGCCTTGTAATGAATACACATCCACAAAGTCCCATCCTTTTTTGGCACTATGATGCTGGGTGATGGTAATGTTCTCTATCGAATGACACCCTCTTTCAATAGTGGTTGCATTTTTTTCTTCACCTCTTGTGCTTCTATAATAGACTACTATTACAACCCAATGTTTGGAAATGGGAGGTCCAGAAATAGTTGTATCTTGTGCTTCACTTCCCTCTTGGGTGGTAACCCTTTTGGCTCCTAGAACACATCCGTCTATGCCTCTAGCAACTCTTCCAATTTATATTTCTATTTCTTAGTACACCCCTCGAGGATGCCTTGGCTCTCACACACTCTTCTATAAACTTATTTTCTCTTAAAAATAGTAAAACACACTTCTTTCTAGAGCTAATTAGTTTCTTGGTTTGGTTAGCACTTACCAACGAAATTTTTTACTTGCCTTTGTGTGCATTGATGGTGAGCAATTTTCCATCCTTTATGAGATAGTACTGGTTGGATCTCTGCATGAAGATTGCATCCTGCATGTACATGTAATAACTTCCAAACACCACTCCACATACATCAAGGGGGACTACATTTAGTTCTACTTCTTCAATAAAAACAAAAATGATAGAAAATATAATTTTGCACTATTTTGTTACCTTTATCTATGCATCATTTTTTACCCATCCAATGGATATTGACTTGGATGTTCATAAACTTGCAATCCAAAGTTTTCGATGGGCTCTAATGAATTGAGATTCGCCTTCAAACCTAAGTCAAATAGAGCATCACTATTTATCTTTATAACTTGTTTCTTTATATGTGAGAGCATGGTATTTTTATTCTCTTCCTATTGCTGAAGGATACTTAGATTCACCTCTTTATGCACTGATGTACAAACCATATTCTCACCCACGTAAAAGTTTCTTTCAACCTATTTTCTTGAATCAATGGCCATCAAATTCCTCTTCTTATTTTTCTTTTGTTCTTCGAGTTGAGCTCTAGATGTAACTTCCAACACTTCTCCTTTGTATGGTTTTCAATGCTACATTGGTTGTAGTGGTTGTTGGGATTTTTTCACTAGTGTATTATGGCTACTGTCATTTTATCTTTTTCCCCTTTCCACTTCATCTCCATGTCATTAGAAGTGTCTTGTTTCTCCTTTTTCTTCTTGAGGCCTATTTTCTCTAGGTATTGTGCTTGTAAACAAGCCTCACCTATCAATATGGGCTTGAAAAACATCACTTACTTCCTTATATGGATAAGTAGACCCCCCATATACTTGAGGAGTACATATGGATTCTTTGGGGAGATACCTAACATTATGGCCATGTTTTTAAATTATGTGGTGTACTCCTATATGCTCCTCCCCTAGTTTTTCCTGAAGTAGTGCCATCAAATCCACTGGTCCTCCACATACCCCATACGATAAAATTGTGACTTTATAATGGTTTTAAATTCCTCCCATTTTGTCACTAGAGGTCTCTGTGTGAATTTCGCACTAAGTCAGGGTGTGGCCCTCTAATTTCAAACACACAAATGAAATATTATGTTCTTCCTCTATATGATAAAAACTAAAAAAACTTTTAATTGATACAACCAATGACTTTCCTTCATATCATTGATATCACCTTTGTATGGCTTGATATCAATCTGATCCGAATTGAAATAGGAACGCAAAAAATTACAAATATAACCATAAATACAAAGGTGCAGTAGAAATAATACATCCGTTCATTAATGTCAAATATTGAAATATGCTTACAAATAGAATGGAAGTAAGACTAGCTCGAGCGATGGTAGCTTATCTCTGAGAAGAGATGTGATGGATACATGCCTCTGAACTATGTTAAAATGAGGCTCAAGGGCATTCTTATTATTAAAAAATAAGAGAAAACCCTAAACAACCAAAACCCTAACCCGAGGAGATGTAACACCAACGGTTTATGGGCCCTGTTGGGGTGAGTTGGATAGCAAACTTCGCACTATCGCGACTTGCTCATATTATCTCCGTCTCACGTGCATGATAAACCATTGGAAAGATATCTTCAAGGACTATGACGGAAAAGATGATTTTAAACAAAAAATGTTGGCGATAGATTGCCAAAAAAACGTCGTTTAGGGCCTCAAAATGGCTCCGGAAGTTTAGGGCCCAAAAAACTACTAAAAATAGTAAACTGTGCTAAAATTAAGGAAACTGGAAAAATGAAAGAAACAATGGTGGGGGTCCAAGTGGAATTGGTCGATGGCCACCAATATCAGCCTAGATCATTCCTCGCCCCTTAGGAAGCAATGGTCCCCATTGCATTGAGTTCCTCCATGAGATGAGGAAACTTCTACTAAATTTGGTCGCTAGTGAGCCACTTGCCCTGGTGAAGGAGTTGGCCTACTTTGACAACTAGATACAGTTGGATCTTCTACTAGCGAGTGTTCTTGATCTACCTGTCCCTGATCTGATCAGTTTTGGCTTTCTCTATGCAATCTGGATTTAACTATGTAGGTGTGAGTTGTTCTGCAATGTTTGATGTTTCCAACAATGGTGGGAAGTATGGTCGAAGGCAGTCCACATTGAACACTAGGTGCAAGCCAACGAATGGGGGAATGTTGAGCTCAAAAGCATTTTCACCCACAGCCTTGGTAATGTTGTAAGGACCATATCAGAGTGGTTTGAGTTTATGATATGCTCCGATAAGGCGTTCCTTCTATAAATGCAACCAAACTTTGTCACCCACCTGAAACTTGTGTGGCACTTGATGTTGATCATGTCGCTACTTGTACTTTGCATTTGGTTTCTCCAGAATGTCATGGACTTGCTGGAAAATATGTTGGATGTGCTCAATGAAGCTGTTTGCCTTATCAACTTCCAACTGGACATGAGCCGAATCTGCCTGAGTAGCTGCAAATGGTATGGCCACATCAATGGGACATAGTGGCTAGAATCCCAAGCCCACCTCAAAAGGGTTGTCGCCAATCGAGCTATGGAGAACCCGGTTATAACTGTACTATACATAGGGAAGGCTCTCATCCCATGTGTGTGGATGCTTTGAGTTGTACATGCACAAAATGTGTATGATCATCCTATTGATGACCTTTTTCTATCCATCAGTTTGGGGATGGAAAGTTGTGGACTTAGTGAACTTGGTGTCCAGCATGGACCAGAGATTGGACCAAAATGTACTGAGGAACCTTTTGTCTCTATCTGATATGATAGAATGTGGGATCCCAAAGTGTACCTACACTCGTTCAAAGAAGAGTTTAGCAGTGGCTTTTGTTGTGATATTCCCCTTGCAGGCTGCCAGAATGGCCATCTTTGAGAATCTGTTGAAGACCACAAAAACACAGTCATTTCCATTCTTAGTAGAAGGAAGGCCCGACATGTAATCCATGGAGATGAATTCCCAAGGTCGACTAGGGGTAGGCAGTAGAATATAGAGGCCTTTCTTCTTGATGTTCAGTTTGGCAATGGCGCAGGCAGTGTAGGCTCTGATGTACTTCTCGGCATCCTGGCAAAGATTCGGCTAGTAGAAATAATTCTACAGTACTACCACTATTTTCTCGACCCTGAGATGCCCAGTGGCCCTGTGGTGAAGTAAAATTATAAGTGCAGACACAAACAATTCCTCTAGCCCAATAGTGGGTCTAGCCACTAACAAGACATTATATGGAAGATTTCCTTAGGTTATAACCAATTAAGAGGGCCTACTGCTTAGTACGCTTATCTCGTTTGGTGATGATCTTGCTTGCTCGCTTCATCTATCTCCCATTTCCTTCTTCGAACACCTGAAACAGATAAACAACAGCAAACAACAACCATGATAATAGACAAATTGTAATTCAACCTACTTAACAAGTCGAGAAGCATTAAGCCATAGACATGTAAGATGACACATTATGTAGGAAATCAATCGATAGTTGCATATATATTAAATCAATAAGATATTAAAACCATTGTCTTCACGTTGTTGTTCTCCTCCGACAAAACCAAGTTCCCACACACTTCTATTAACATTCCACGATGACCTCAACAATGATAGTTTTAATGCTCTTCCCTTTAGGCGTCACACTAAACCAAATTCAAACTTCTCCCTCACATACAAATTGAGAGCTACAACTATGAATATCTTGTTTACTCCAAACTTAGCACTCACACACCAACCTTAACACTAGCTAGTGCTTGGGAAAAATGAAGGTTTATATAGCATGAATGGATGGGACATGGTTCCTCTTCTCATGGGAGAAGGTCTTATATTTTGAGGTAGTACCATCCTTATAGGGGAAAGGAGCCCAACCTGACATCCTCAACTCCATGTGGCTCAACCATTTACCAGACTTCTGTTACAAAGCTTCTAGAGCTGGAAGCTTCGGCTCCTTATTTAAAAAAAAATCCAAAAGAGGTTCGACGTGACTGAAACAAAGCTCAGTCACTTCAATTGGCGCCGGGGATAGTGTTAATCCCTGCATATCAACACGAGGAGGAAAAGGGTCATTAACGTTGGTCTTGTAAACTAGGAAAAAAAAAATTTGTGGGAAATGGTGCCAAAGGGAATTGTTCTTCACATGAAGATGGACACAATGGGAGTTTCTTCATGAAGGGAAAGAATTTAGGGTTCACTGTAGAGGTCCTCCAAGATCAAGGAACAGGGAGTACAGAGATAGTGACAAAATGTTGTGTAACAGATGCCCCCTAAAGCATGAAGGCCAAACTAGAGTGAGGGATGAAATGCTTTATGAATCAGTATGGGGAACCATAGTCTGTCGTCAGAAAACCTACAAGCAAGTACAAATACATATACATAACTAAAAACTCTATCAAATGATACATGAATCATGGTAGGGATGCAACCATCCAGAGAATGATCATGTAAATGGATCCAGGGATGGGCACAACCATCTAATAAAGAGGATCATATCAAAACCAAGGTATGGTCACATCCATCCAATAATGAGAAGGATCACATATGATAACTCATGGTATGGTCACAACCATCCATCTAAAAGAGACATGTATAACAACATAATCAAGTCACACTGCTTTGTAACCTGGACTTTTGTAATCTGAGCCCAGGGTCTTGCGCTCCAACATGACCCAATCAAACTACAAATTCTAGCATGTGAATAGATGTGTCGTCGTCAAACATGCTAGAAAATCATTGATTACCAACCAATTCTGTAAACTATTAACAAGCATGAGAGAAACCACCAATAATGACAATGTTTCTGAAGATACTATCAAGAAAATTCACGGAATGTGAATGAAGGAACCGAAGTCGAACACCCATGTAATCACTCGATCAAAATACAATGATGTGAACTTGACATTGAGTGCAAGGAACTTGCCATTACGACATGCAAGCTCTAAGGTACTGTAAAGGAGTCTCTCAGTTAACTTCCTGGATAATGAGCTAAAGTCAACAGGAAGCGACCATGTCAAAGGAGGTCCATAATGTATCCCACATCATCAACATGAGATAGAGGGATGAAAAAATGATTTTGGGTGATACAGAGAATCAGGGGTAAGTGTATCTGCAGAAGGACAACTCTTAAACATCTCGATGACACGACTGGAATTTTGGCAACTTTTGGATCCATGGGATCAGTGGTCATGATGACGTGGTAGAGATCAAATGGAAGGAAAAAAGAAACAGTCCAACCCATGAAGGTTAATGATAAAAAGGAGGATATCCCATTCTGACATGAAGTAGAAAGTGTTATGTTCAAGAGTGAGCTGCCGACACAACTGATTAGATTTCCAAATTTCCCCCCACCATTTCTGGAAGGTACTCCAATTATGTTTCGCAAGCTTGAAAGGGATAGCATATGCTTGCACTATAAGTTCATTCTTCAAACGAATTCGACCTAGTAAGTTTAACGAGCCATAGGAAGGAGAAACGCATGTTCGTCATGGTGACGAACCGGTGTTGTTTAATATTTTAACATGTCCGACAAAGGTGTAACTTGGTATCTTTTTTCATGTTTAGAGAGTTTGAAAAAGACACAGAAAAGAAAAATCCACATGGTCCCTTTTTGGTAAATTGTGTCTCTCGAGCCCTAAAAGGTAGAAAATGATACTTGAGAGAACTGCTTGATCATTTCAGTCAAGGAGGACTTTTTTTTGTAGATAATGCATCCGAGCCTGAAAAAGGGATAAACATATACTAGGTGCATGAGGTTTTGCATCCATTAATGAGTTCGAAATGACAAGGGCTCGACTATCTTTTTGTGTTTAAAGTGTCAGAAAAGAGCTTGAAAGCGGACCCCCCATTTTATTCTCTTTCAGAAGTCAAAAGGGAAAAATACTTGACAATCTTTTCATTTTAGTTTTCAAGTCAAGGGAAGAGCTTAAACTTGACTCGACATCATCGTCGAACATCCATCACCTATCACTGCGCAAAAGGTAGAGTGAAATATCTAGTTCTTGAGGTAAAATAGGTCAAAATACTTTAAAAACCCCAATATTTCATGAAAAGTTGAATAAAAGGAGGAAAAAGTAAATATTTTTTACCATTTACCATTTTACCTTGCTGCAAAAATATTTTCACCCACTTTTTCCCTAATTGTTCCTGAGTAGATTGCTGGAGATCCGGTAGGTCATTCGCTGAGCCACTAATTGCAGGTAAGATCGAAGGCCCTAAGCTCCCATACTATTTATTCTTGTTTTCATCCATTTTTTGGATTTCTAAGGGAGGTTTCGGTGAAAACTTTTCATCCTTGGTCGGTGCGAGTTCTAAGCAAGGAATCGCGCCGACTGAGGGCTAGTGGTTTTGAGAGGAAAAGGGTTTCTGCCTTATTCACGACATTGGCACCCCTATTTTAAAAATAGTTGCACTGACAACACGATTGGGTGTTTCTTTCCACAACTAGCCCATGTAGTTAACTAGTGGGTTAGAAGGGGGGCAGAGCCCCCCCTTCGTTGCGCCGATTGCATAGCGGGGGGGTCACGTATAGTTTGAGGGGTGCAGGTAACCCCACTCTATGGGATTTGGGGCAGTGCCCCAAAAAATTTTGGTTTTGGACCCTATATTAGGTTGGGCAGACCTATTTATGGTTTTGTGCATGATTTTTCGCACATGGTTTTGGACATGATGGTTTTCGGTCCATGGTATTGGATGCTTCGGCATGTTTAAATATGTATTGTAACATTGAAAGGAACATAATGAAAAATCAAGGTGGTAGTCCGGGTCTTGGGATCCAAGGGAAAATCTCTGTGTATATGTGTTTTATGTGTTATGCTCTCGCATTGTTTATTTTTTGTGTTTTAGAATTCGTATGCAGGTAATTTCTGTACGGGGTTAAAACCCACATGTGGTATCAGAACTGTTTTGGCTTCAAAGGGATGCCTTTGTTGCTGAGGGGTTTGGCTCGGGCCTGTGGTAGACCCTATTCAGTGGGAGATCTGCGGGATCGATTCTGATGGTGAAAGAGTATGGCGAGCAGTGGAAAGATAGAGATTGAGAAATCTAATGGTCGGAGTTTTGAGTTATGGAAACTCAATATGGAGAATCTATTGGTGGATAAAGATCAGTGGGTCACGGTAGTTCCAGATACTAAACCAACGAGTGTGTCTGAATAAGAATGGAAGAAGTTGGATCAGAAGGCTAAGAGCACAATACGATTGTGTGTCTCAAATTCAGTATTGCGGAATGTATCAGGGGAAGCTACAGCGAAGGCTTTGTGGGACAAGTTAGGGACTTTGTACCAATCTAAGTCTCTAGTGAATAAACTGTTCCTATGAAAAAATCTATATAACCTAAGGATGAAAGATGGAGACTCGGTGACAGAACATCTGAACACATTTAATACTATGGTAAGTCAGTTATTATCTGTTGATATTAAAATTTAAAATGAAGATAAGTGCATCAATTTGTTGTGTTTTCTACTAGATTCATGGGATATTTTGGTTATTACAATAGATAGCAATGCAACTGCCTTACAGTTTGATGAAATAGTCTCATCCTTGCTAATGGAGGAGATGAGGCGGAAAAATATGGAGAGCCAAAATGGTGATGCCTTGTTTGTACAAGGACGGTCCCAAAACAAAAACAAAAATAATTCATCGAGTGGGAGATCTAAATATCCAAGAAACCTGTAAAGGTGTTGTGCTAGAAATGCGGAAAGGAAGGGCACTACAAATGGGATTGTGAATCTAAAGCTCTTGACAAAGGAAAGGGATTTGATGATGCTCCTTCTACAGAGGCGAAAACCACCTCAGATGAAGGTGGGGATGTGTACTTGGCTTCTTCAAGTACACATGTATATCATGAGGCATGGTTGATTGACTCAGGTGCATCCTTTCACTTCACTCCCCATAGAGAGTGGTTCTGCGATTATGAGAAATATGATGGTGGTGATGTCTTCTTGGGGGATGACACTAAGGCTAGAATTGTTGGTCATGGGAAAGTAAAGTTGAAGTTGCAAGGTTGAAGGGTTAGAACACTTCCAGGTGTTCTCCATATTCCTGCATTGGCCAGAAATATGATTTCCATAAGTAAGATGGATGATGCAGGTGTAAAAACAGTGTTCGAGAAGGATACCTGCAAAATGGTTTGGGGAGCATTGGTATTGATGCGATGAGTTTGGATTGGAACTCTATACAAGCTGCAAGGTAGCACTGTTATTGATGGGTGCAACATTTCTGTGGTTCCTGAAAGTGGAGCAGAAAATCTAGTGTTCTTTGGAGAGAAGACCATGTTGTGGCATCAAAGGCTTGGACATATTAGAGAGAAGGGCCATCGAATACTTCATGGTAAAGGCATAGTAGAAGGGATGAGTAACAACTCTCTCCATTTTGATTTCTATGAAATTGTGTATATGGGAAGCAGAATCGGGCGAGTTTCCCCTCTGGTGGTAAGAGGGAAAAACATATATTAGAGCTTGTGCACAACAATGTGTTTGGACCTGTGAAGGTTCCATCACTAGGTAAGTCTCTATACTATATATCATTTATAGATGACTTCTCAAGGAATACATGGATATATTTCCTTAAGAAGAAATTTGAAGTCTTTGATAGGTTTAAAGAATTTAAAGCTCTAGTGGAAAACGAGACAGGGAAGAAGATAAAGGTGCTAAGGAAAGATAACAGTGGAGAGTTTTGCAGTAAAAAATTTGAAGAATTCTATAAGAAGTGTGCTATAGCATGGCAAAAGACTACTCCATATACAACTCAGCAAAATGGAGTTGCAGAAAGAATGAACAAGACGTTGATGGAAAGGGAAAGAAGCATGCTCAGTGGTGTCGGGTTAGGACAAGAATTCTGGGTAGAGGTGATGGAGACTGCATGTTACCTGGTCAACAGATCACCTTCATCAGCATTGGAAGATAAGACTCCACAAGAGGTATGGACTGGTAAGAAACCTTCTCATTCACATCTGAGGTTATTTGGATGTGATCCATATGTACATGTTCCAAAGGAGAAAAGAACCAAGTTGGGTAGTAAATCTAAAATGTGCATCTTTATTGGGTATAAGGATGGTTTAAAGGGTTATAAGCTTTGGAACCCAATAACAAGGAAGGTTGTGTACAACCGAGATGTGGTGTTCAGAGAGGTGAAAGATATTATTAAACATGAAGTCCAACCAAAGGAACCTGAAAAGATAGAGTTTGAGCTAAAGGAGGAAGAATCACAGTCTACAACAGAGGAGGAATAAGACGATGAAGAGCCACAAACTCTCGGTGTGAGAAGATCAGTTTGAGAAAAAGGCAGCCAGAAAGGTATAGTCCATCTGCTTTCTGTTCAAATTTTGCTTTATCTATTACTCATGATGATCCCAGAACTGTGAAGGAAGCAGTAGATTCAGAGGATGGAAAACTCTAGAAAGAGGCCATGGTTGATGAAATGGCATCTTTTCGCAAAAATGAGGCCTGGGATCTGGTGGAGTTATCGTCTGGAAGGAAACCCATTGGCAGCAAATGGGTGTTCAAAAAGAAGACAAATGTAGAAGGAAAGGTGGAGAAATACAAAGCTCGGTTGGTAGAAAAAGGTTATTCCCAGGTGCCAGGA